>VZUI01092620.1:0-93432 GCA_013401135.1 Cettia cetti | reverse complement strand
GCGCGTCTGTGGGCGGGCGGGCGCTGCCGCCGCAGAGCCGCCGCCGGGGCCGCGGGTGCGGAGCGCTGCGCCGGCCTCCCGCAATATGCCTCCGCTGCCCTCGGGCTGCTCGCCATGCCGGGCACCTGCGGGCGCCTCTCCGTGCTGCTGCCGGGGCTGGCGGCCGCGCTGCTGGTGATGCTGATGATGGGGCGGCCCCCTCCTGCCGTCGCCACCCGCCCGCAGCAGCAGCGAGCGGCGCTGCCCGGGGCCGCCCCCGCCGCGGCATCAGGTACCGAACCCTCCCCTGCGCCCACCTGCCCTCCCTGCGGGATGGCCGCTCTCTCCCCCGGGATCCGCTGGCCCGGGGAGCCCCGGCGTTCGGGCCGTGCGGGGGGCGGGCGGCGGTCCCAGAGCCCGAAATGAGCGGGTGCGGTTCGGCCGGAGCGGGATCCGTGGAGCGGGATCCATATCTGGAGCCGGCGGGTGTGTGTGCAGCCGCGCCGGGGCACGGCCGGGAGCGCCCCGGGGAGCGGGCATCGACCCGCACGGGCTGCGCCCTCGGGCCGCCGGAGCCTGGCCCCGGCTAGCGGGGCTCCAGGGATTCCTGCTGGCTGGCAGGAATTGCCTCAGGGAGATAGCCGAGCGTCCGTGGAATATAAATGTATCTGTGTGCATCATAGACGTGTATTTATTTCTGTGTATATTGGTATCACTTTAAAAATAAACCAGCTGATACGTGTGCGAGCATCTTGAGCCTGTCAAATGAGTGATGGGGGCTGCTGAGCTCGTTAGTTTTTGCATCCCCTCTGCAGATGCTTATCCAAGACCACGAAAACAATGTGCTTATGTCAGCTTCAGGCCTGAGGTTTGCAATGAAATATTTGAGGGTACCCCTTTGCAGAACCAGAGCAAAAATGATGAGGTGTCTCTACTGTCATCTGGTTTAAAAAAATGTATGTATAGTCTGAAGTTTAGTGGCTCAAATGAGGATAAACCCAGTGTTTTTCTTAACATACTGCCTTTCAGCAAAGAATTTCAAGATGGTTTCAAACATGAATTAAGATCTTTTAACACCGAGGCTCCGTTTTGGCATATCACTGGAGCATATGTTTCATTTTTAGCATATAGGCATGCTTCTGTTTCCAGTTGACTTCAGGAAGGTATAAAATGTACTTAGTTTTAGGCAGATGGTTAATATTTTCCTTAATTGAAGCCAATTTACAAAGCTGTCAAAGTATATTTGTTAATTAGGAAATATAAGCAAAGATATTAAATTGCAGTATTTGCTTGCAACTTCTTTAAGATGTAGGACAAGTAACTAGATTTGATAGAAAATGAAGTCTTAAATTTTTCTTTATACACTCTTAAAATGCCTTGATTTTCTCTTCAGGTCTTTTATACGTGGGTTTGTGTTTGCGTTTTTTATTATTTTCCGAACATTAAAACTGTAGCATTTTGAAGAAGGGCATTTGATGAACATCTTGGTCCTTGTTTTTTTTTTTATGTTCACTGATGATTTTTCATTAGTTTGCTTCTTATCATACTTTTAGTAGAATATACCATTAATCACCAGCAAACACCGCTTAAAAGGCATTGGCAGCATTTCTGACTTGGGCAGTGAACATTCTGCTCATTAAAAATTGAGTGGCAAAAAAAAAAAAAAAAAAAAGGACAGTTTTTCTAATTCAATGATCCTCTTTGGTTTCAGGTATTGATTTCTTTTCAAGAAGCTCTGTTACCTTATCTCCTTCAGCCCTGGCCAAGGTCTTTGTTGGTATCTAACCTTTTGATGCCTGTTCTGTTGCTCTTGTTGCAGACCCACGTGCCCAGCTCTTGCTGCTTTTTTTTTATTTGCTCATTTGGCATCATAGGTTCTGAGGTATGAGAGTCCAGAAAGTGCCTGCTAGTCCACAGCTTTCATGAGCATATGAATTTATGAATGTTAAAAATTATCATTTGAGTTGGTTGTCAGCGTTTGTTTATGTTTGGCTTAAATATAGTTAAAGATTTATTTTCAGATAAAGATATGTTTATATAGATAAATATTTTATTGTTGGCTGGATTTCTGAGTGATCTTGAATAATTTTTTCTTTTATAAAAACTGAAAGGAGCCAATGGTAGACTTTGAAAAAGGAAAAGGTAAGCTAATTACTGCTCTGAAACTTTTATTATTCCAAAGAAGCTGCTAAGCACCTTTGGTTTTTTTAGTGTGGTATTTCAGTAGAGCATCTAAGTAATTTTTGCTTTATTGATATTTTTTGACGTTTTTTAGAAGGAGAACGTGACTCCAGATGTATATATAATGGATATTAATGTCTTTTAATATTAAATTATGATTTGATGATTTACAGCTGACAGGTAGGCAGGATAAATGGCTGTTGCCTTTCCAGCAGCAGACTGGCAGCGTAGCAATCTCACTCCTGTGCTGGGGACTGCCAGGCAGGCCCTGGCTTCTGCAAGTGAGGAGTGTCTGCCTGAATTTGGGGCTGTGCAGGGTGTTTGTGAGCCCGGGGCTGCCGCAGCAAGGGAGCTTATCCTGCCTGCCTCGGGAGGGCACGGAGCTGGGCTGGAGTTCACAGCCTCGCTCAGCAGCTGACGTTTGTCCCTGTATCGATGGCCCTGTTCTGTCGAAGCTCATTACAGCGTTTTACAGATCAATTCCCTCCCAGATTAACTGACTCCTGCCGCTGTAATTGCCGGCTGAGGGGAGATGCCGAAGTCAGCACAGCTGTGTGAGGTGTCGGGGGTGCACACTCCGCGCTGACATGGAAGTGCAGCACTGAGAAGGCAGTGGCACATCAGCACTGAGAAGGGTTTCTTGTTCATTTCTTCCCCCTAAAAACAACAGCAAACTTAGCACTGCCGAGAGAGAGAAATGCATTCTGTAACAAGGCAGAGAACACGTACAAGAGGGACCCAGTTCATGGAGTTGTTCTGGCTCGTCTCACCTCACAGATACAGGCATTCTTCCAAATGAAAGAAGAAAATAAAAACATTGGAGAGCAAGAGAGACAGGCCTCTCTGGTTAGGGTGGTGATTGCTGGAGTGGAGAACCTGCCTTGGTTCCTCTTTAGTCATAGTGATTTTTTGCATTTTCTGTGTGGCAGTTTGGGAATCTGGGCTCTGGTGTGCAGGAGCAATTGAAGAGAAGCTGCTGAGAGCTTCAGATATTCATCACTGAGGTCAGCAGGCTTGAGCGCAGAATTCAGTGAATTATAGTCCTGGCTCTGATCCAGGCAAATCTGGTTTTGATTTCCATGTTCCCTTTTCTTTATCTTTATTTAGGTGCATTCTTTATAGGAGCTGAGAGTTACATTCTTTAATGTTCATGAGACTTGGGATATCCTGATGTGGGGCATTATTATTCTCTTTATAATGCAGATATAGTGCTATAAATAGAGCTGAGACCACTAATTGAATAAGTGATAGTTATCTGTGTCAGTTCTGTGGCAGGTCTGACATGTACTGAATGAACAACATGCTCCTGCAGAAAAAGCAGCTGTGTCACTGGAAACTGTCACTTTACACAGGGTGACATACAGCATCTTCATGTTGGCATTTTTTTACTGTGTTGAGACATTAAATTAGACTTGAACAATGTTTTAAAATAGGTGTTTTTTTCAAGTGTGGGTAGTCCCTGTATATTTTGTAATCCCAGGATAAGAAAAACCATGCCCTGTTGTTATAGACCATACCCAATCTGCCTCTTGTTCCAGAATTCAGGGGGAAAGGAGTTTATTTTGGTTTGATGTATTTTTTTTTTTAAGGCTGATGGCTTTGCATGCGATGGGGAGATTAGCTTGGTTTTGTAGGGTGAAATTCAAAAGCTGTAGCAGCTAACTGTGCTGCTGAACAAAGGAGAGGGAGGATTTGGAATTACTGTGTGTATTTATTTGTTAATACACAAACCCCTGTTTGTTGGGGCAGATGAGAGAAATATGTGATTGTTGACAAACTCAGAAGAAAATTAGAGGTTACTTTTTTACCTGCTGGAGACAAATCCAGTGCCTGTGGAATTTGTGAGCCCATTTCCTAGCACTGTGTGCCTGCATGTGATGAGTGGCTGCCTAATGTGAAGCTGTGTTGCAGACAAGTCCTTTCTGGTTCAGAGTTTTCTAAACTCTTTTGTATGCTGTCTTGTTCTTTCTAATCATTCTAAAAGGAAGAAACTTTCTCATGTTTCCTTTGTATTTGAGATAACAAAAGAGAACTATTTCTCCAAAACAACAATAATGCGTCTTACTGCTTATTTAATCATGGTTTTCCATGTTTCTTGCTGTAGAATGTTTTTCCTAATGATTTGTATATTGGTCTATGGTTGATACTTAGGTATTTAGAGTAGCATTTGGTTCTGATATCTTGTTACATTTCTCTGGGTTTGAATTTGAGCAATAATACATAATAATGCACTTAAGAACCCCCACGGTGTAGTGTGACTGGCTTGTTTGTCACTTGATGGAACAATCTTTGTGGTTTAATGTCTCCAAAGTCATTGGTTTGGGGATTAGTAGGGCAGCAATAAATCCAGTTTTGTTTTAGAGCTTTTGTTGCAGTCAGATAGCACAAGAAAATGAGTGAGGAATTAAAAGCTGTGTGGGAGATTCTTTAGCATTCCAGTAAGGAAGGAAAATCAGTCATTTTCATGGCTCAGCAATTATGTAGGATGCAGTTCCAGCTCAAGAAGGCAGGGCTGTCTGAGTAGAGATTCTGATCACAACTGGCATTATTTATTTTATTCCAGCAGCAACACAACCCTCTTATCCTGTAGATACTGGAATGTAACTGCTGTCAAGGAAAAGGTTTATTTTGAAGTTACAAGTGTCACATGCCCACCCCAGCCAAATGGTTTAGTACAAGCAAGCTAACTTTAGTAAAAGTAAGCTCAGAAAATGGCCCTTCATTTGCTGTTCATTTTTTTCTCAGGATTCCCAGCCTCTGGTATTTACAGCTTCTCAGCTAGGTGAGAAAGAATGCAAGATTTAGACATGTCCTGATTTGTTGGAGATGATGTTCTTAAGTGTCTGAGCTTTCTGTGCTGTTCTAAGCCTTAGTAATGCAACAAAATATCAGCGAGGGCACTGGGACACAGGGAGGGGATAAAGCATCTGCACTTTGAAATAGGAATGAATAAGGAGAAAGAAATATTCATAGATGCACGTGCCCCAGGATATAGGTCACTCTTTTGCTAATACAAGAAAAAGGGGAATTTGGGGTTTTTCATGGTAAAGCACATAGGAAAAAAATGTACTTTTTTTTTTTTTTCTTCAGAAAGAGAATCTGCATAAACACACGGGTACTGAGGAGTTCTGAAGAGTAAGATTCTCTCCTGAGCTGAAAGCTTGCTTTCACTGTAATACATTACACAGCATCATGCTCTATACTTCAGAAAGCTTGGTTTGAAGAAGTCTGCCTTGATAGTAGCTTTCATTGTAAAGAACTGGGAGAGACAATGTGTTTTATCATTCATGGAATCAGGGCCCATGGTTACATGGTCAGAAATGGCAGGAAACAAGGGATTAATGATGGCAGGAAGCTACCTATTGCAAGGTGGTAGTTTTTGCAGTTCCTGTTTGTTTTGCTAAAGTTTGCTTCTTGTCAATCCCTTGGCAGAAAGTACACCATCAAAGGCCAATTGCTATGTAAAAACATTCACAGAATTACTGTCAGGCTGAGAAAAAGGCAGGTTGAGAATTTGAAATGCAGCTGCTATCTGGGTCACTGGGGATCTGTAGCATGCTTTCTCTGTGAACTAGCTCAGTAGATGAAGTCTTTGAAGACACAGGCAAAGATCTGAGAGGAAAGTTTATTCAAAATAAACTTAATTCTTGGTGTGTCGAACTTAGCAAAACAGCTCAGGTTACTTTGTTGTCTTGAAAGTTGCATATTTTTACATCACTGTATCCTTCTGTAATGAATGGGGACTTGAGGCACAATGTCACAGAGCAAATGTGTCCTCTTTATTGCTCCTGATACTGTGTTTCATTCCTCATTCATATGTTTCACTTCTGGGGGGCTGTAGGAGCATCCAGGTTCTGTAATCAACCATTTCTCTTGAACCTTCAGAGCTAGTTTACTCTCAAATAACTCTTCTGTGTTCAGTAGGTGGAAACCACCAGGTCTGGTTCCTCCTGCCTAATCCTGGCTTGCCAGGGGTGTCCAGCATGCTGCATGCTCCTAGACTGTCACCTTCCACACATGGCTGCAGGAAGGTTCATTCAGCAGGCTGCAAAGCAGCTGATGCATTTCTTGCCTTGCTTCTCTGGCACTAGTTGGTGCAGGAAACATGAGGTTTGAGAACCCTTTTCCTGCTAGCACACGTTTGAGAGGAGGATGTGAGTGAGCACAGCTTTACAACCAGCAGTAGGGAAGTGTATCTGCTGAGAGACCCTGTGCTAGGGAATTGGAGGTTTGAAAGTTGAAGAGGATGAATTCAGCTTGCAGAGCTCCCTAAGCCTGGTGTTTAAAAGGGCAGAGTTCACCCCAGATGTTCTCAGTTTGGAAAGGCATTCCAGACCCATTCAGCAAGGCTGGGTTCCTGGGAAAGGGCAGGCTTTCCAAACTCTGAGCCTGCAGCACGGAGCACATGCTGGTACAGCCCCACCACATCTCCCTTTCACATCTCCACCAGACTGTGCACAGAGGGGAGCCTTTGGGCAGGTTGCTGCTGTCATCTGGGGGGAATTTAGGTCAGAAAGGGATGACTCTTAGGTCTTCCATAGGAGAGAGCACACATGGACTGTAGTGTGAGCAGGTCCTTGCTCTAGATCAGCATCAACAAGGACAGTCCTGTGTGTGGAGGACCCTCCAAAGCACCACTGACCTTTACACAGCTTCTTAGCCAGAGTGCAGGGCTAATGTGTGGCACCAGCACTTCTGTCCAGTAAAAAATCATGTGCTGTGAACTTCACAAGCAGCTCTCAGTTGTTTGTAGAGGGTGTGAAGAAAGTCTCCTCCTGTCTCAGTTGGACCAGCTGCTCTAACTGTCCCTCTGGCTGTAAGCACATTGTGCATCCTTGTAAACAGCATGGTGACAGGTCTGCAGCTCATGGCACTTGCATGGCATCACCCTGGAGATGTGTGGCCTTGTCTGATGGAGCTCCTGGGAGCCATCTGTGTGCCCTGCTGGGGTGGACAGGCCTGGGAGTGGTGTTCTTGCCTGTCTGTGTGCATGAGCCACCTAAGTCTCACCAAGGGCAGGCATGAACCCTTATTCTTTCCCCTCAGTGTCTTGTCCTTCTTTCTCTTCCCTGATTATGCTTCATCACATTGACTTGAAGAGAGCCTCTGCTCTCTGAAAGAAGTCAGACCCCAGGGCACAATCTGTACAATGTGGGAATGAGCAGCTGCAGGAGGTGGGTTACAGGGTCCCTTCCTCCTGCTGGACTTCCTCATGACTCTTTCTCCAGCATTCTGCATTTACTCTTGGTAGTGCCAGGTACCTAAGAAACTGCAGTTTACCAGGGGAAGAGGAAAGAGGTGGCCTCTTGTTGAGATTACATAAAATAAATTGTGGCTTGTGGTGGGTTAGAGAAGAAAAAACAATTTTGTCACTCTACCTTGTTGTTTTTTCCATGTCCCATTTTGAAAAATCTGATGGTTTTGGTGTGAGTGTTACCTGAACCACTGGCAGCTATACAAGTTAAGCTGCATGACAGCTGTGGTGGGGAATAATGAAGGTTTTTTGTGTGTGCTGAACATGATGCAGTGCTTATAGGTATGATCATGAGGCTTGTGTTGAGCCATGTGCATTAGGAGGTTGTGAAACAGAGGAATAGAGAATCTCAGAGCCACTTCAATATGTCTCCAGCAGAATGTGCTTGAAAGCCATTATTGATGTGACCACTGCACCCCAAAAAAGCTCTCAGGTCTGTGGAGTGTTGCTCAATTGATGAGGGCTCCAGCCTGTGCCTCTGGGTGTTGGCTTGGGTGCTTTTACTAGACACGGTGTGGTTATAGGCAGATCAGTTGGGGTACTGACTCATTATGATGCAGCTTATTTTGGAGGAAAGAGCTGAATTTAGGTGGGTTTTGTTTGGGTGTGTTTGTTTCAATGTGGTCCTTAATAGTCCATCTGACTCTTCTGAAATGTTTTCTTGTATTTCACATACTCTTATTTTCTTTATTTCTTGTTAATCTTTTTTTACCTGTATTTAGTGCTTGAACTTTCCCACTGGAGTGCACATGTAGCTTTCAGGGTTTGTGTTGTAGGTTGTTTTAGTTTCAGGTCTGAGCAGCCCTTTCATTACTCAAAGTGATTTTACTTTCAGAATCATTGGTATTGCTGTTTTCATTTACTGCAAGAGGTATTGAGTAAGGCCACAGAAGATAAAGATTATCCTTTCACCCTGTTTCCATAATGGAGCATGGAATTTGCATCAGATTGTGAGCCCCAAATTATCACAGGATGGTGTACTCCAGGTGAAACTTCCAGGCAGATTTGCTATATGTATTATAATTAGCAGCTGAAATAAACCAATCAAGTGAAGGTGATGCTTGTTGGTTTTATTACCTGTGATTTGAGAGTAACTGAGGATCTGGAGCTGAGTGGGTGTTTAGGCTGGAGGGGCCATCAGGGGCATTCTTAAAGCAGAGTTTGCACTGAACTCACACCTGGGAGCTCTTTCCCATCAGGCCCTGAGAGAGTTCAGGATTGGGGAACCTCTCTGGATGAGCTATTCCCACAATTGTTTATCCTTGGAGAGAAAAGCAAATCCCTCATGTCCAGTCAGATCCTTCCCTGCAGTTCATTACCCTGCCAAGCATCTCACAGAGCTCTTGGCCCTTTTTTCCCTGGTGAACACCTGGCTGAGGGAAGGCTGTGCTGTAGGGTTCCCAAAGCCTTTCCTTTGCAAGGTTAAACAAGGCTCATGTCTTCCATGTGCTTTCCCCTAAAGCATGCAAATCAGGACAAAGTGGAGTTACATCCTCTGCTGCAGATTTGGGGCTGTTTCACAAATATGATGCATGCAGTTGGCTCAGTCTGCTGAAATAGATGCTGGTGTGTAGCATGGTTATGAAACCTGGCAAAACACCAAATCTGTTTATCATTGGTGACTCTGTGTGAGCAAGGCTCCCAAATGAAACTGACTGGAGCATCCTCATGGAAGTTATTTTCTGTGAGGTGGCAAACCTTGATAATTTCTATGTGCTAATCTGAGCTTTACTGGAGGGAAGGTCAGGGATGTCAAGATATTTGAAAATATTGGCCGTTTTGCTGGGATGAAGAAGGATGTGCTTGCCGTCTCCACCTATTACAGACTCTAATGGAATTTAAAAAAGTTTTTTCATGTCATTTTGGAAAATATTTTTCCTCTGCTTTGAAGCATTTCATTAAGTGACTGAACAGGAGAAATAAGCAGTTTTATGTTGGGTAAATGCAGGATTTTGGTAGATTGTGTGTTTGGAACAATAAATTGTGTGCTTGGAACAATAAATAACATGAATTATGGCCTGTGATAAATATCCCAGGAGCTTATTCCATTGTTTCTGGGAGTAAAGGAGAAAACTTACTCTCACTGGGCTGCAATAGAGAGTTTCTTTGGATTACAGACCACTGATGTTGAGAAAATCCTCTAATTCAGCAGAAGTGAGACCCAGCAAAACATTTGTGAGATCCTGCATAGTTTGGGTGTAGTGTTGGGTGTAGTGTTGGGCAAAAGAATCTGTCATGGCTCTTTGCCTCTTAATTAGTTGTCAGGTTCCTTCTCCCCCTCTTGTGTTTTTGCTGGGTGTGTTTTCTTGAGCACAGTAGAGGAAACCTGTCCCTCATCAAGTCTGTCTGCTGGACTCTTCCATGTTCCATGGAACAGATTGTCCCAGAAATACTTAAGTGGATTTGCTTCCCCCCAGTCCAGCTGGCACAGCCTCAGAGGTGCTGAATGAATTTTGAGTGTTTGGAGGGGAAGAAGAAAGCGTTTACTGCCCCATTCTTAGCCTCGGTGTCAATAAAGCCATTTCCATCACCCTAGAAAGGTTTCCATGGTGCTAAGTTGTTTTCCCATTAGTCCCTACAGGGCTTGGGCCACCTGCTGAGAAGGGAGAGGGTGTTTGTGCTGGAGACAAGGCAGCTGGGGCTTCGGCTGGCTCCTGGAGCACTTCATCTGGGGGTGAGCTGCAGCCAGGCAGTGGCTGCCAGCAGCAGAGGCTGAGTCATTGACACAGGCAGCACTGACACTCCCTGCATGGCATCCATGGGTGCAGAGCAGTTGTGTTATTGTGGTGCAGTCCTTTAGCCTGTGGTCTGATTTGACAGAACTTTCTCCTTTTTAAAACCTTTTTAAACTTTGAGGAATAAGACTTACATAAAATGAGTAGGAATTTGCAATAATTTTTCTAATACCTGATGTTGTATTCTTTGTTTTTATGTGATTTTTGATCATTCACTTTATGAAACTCAACTTTATTGAAAATTTCTATATGAAAGAGGCTGTAGCTTGTTGGGTGCTCTTGCTTTGTTGCTGCAATGTGGATTTCCTAACTCTTGCAATAAAAAATTCCCATTACACACATACAGAGCTACCCTTAGGAAATGTTGTCCTGCAAACTTTAAATTCCTTTTTCTTCATGTATGCCTTTATACACTGGCCTTCTACCAAGGGATTAGGGGATCTTTTCCTGCAGGTGAAAGACAGACATTGCTGCAGCATTACAAATATCTTTCTTGAAGAAGTAGTATGAGATTTTACAGCTTTAGGGGAAGAAAAGTATTTTCAGACAAAAGTAGTGACCAGGTTGTTATTGAAAAATATCTCTGAATGCAAGAGTAGTTGTCCTTTGTAATCAGTGAGTAATGTGCACTGATGTCTGGAAATCTGGTTTGTGGGGTGTATTATGCCACAGTCTGTGGATGCATATCTGTCTTAGGGTTTCACAGCATTAAATGTCATGTTTAAACAGGTGCTACTTTGTTTTCCTGTCATTTTCTTTCCTCCTTCTGTCAAATTAAGGGTTTGTTTAAAATTGCACAGATTGTTTTCAGCCAGTTCCACTCACAAGTCACCACTAAGAATTCCACAAGAAAAATCCTGTACCTGACCCATTAGGATAAAAAATAAAAAAAGGTGATTCATGTTGCAAGGATACTGGAATATTCTTTCTCTCTGAGTATATTGACTGTTAGAGAGTGGGTTTGACAAATCATTACAAATTCTCTACAAGAAATGGTCACATTTTGTCAAGATGCTGCTGTTGCTGATTTATTTTTGCTTTTTAAATGCTGAAGGTTTAATTGTAAAGTTCATGAGTGGGAAATCCATGTTGTTGGCTTATCCTCTAATAATTTGCCCATTTTACTTGAAGGTATATAATATATTATGGGGTTTATATAAACCCCCCATATTTAAAATAGAGTATTATGAAAGTTTTAGATTATTTCTATTTCTACTTTTTTCCCAATGTTCTGTAATAAAGTCTGTATTTTTAATATTTTCATTCCCTAAACTCTGTTGCAAGGAAAAATGATACTGGCAATGATTAAAAAATAATGAAAGAGCAGCATTACAGGTTTAGTATTAGCTAGTGAGTAAAATGAAATGAAAAAGTAGCTTTATAATGGTCTCTGAAATGCCTGGGCAAAGCTGTTTTATTTTGTAGGTTTCAGGAGCTCTTTCTAGTATTTACTTGCTCATTTTAATCTATTTCACTTGCAAACTTATCTTAATTTGAAAGGCAAGTTTTATTTAAGGTTTTATTCTTGTAATATTAATAATTTATCTCACTTATCTCAAATTACAGAAGATGATGTTTAAAATAAATGACTCCTAAATAAATGAAGCTCTGCAGACTGCAGCATTTCATCTTGTCTGCTGCCTGTCTCCCTTGCCCCAGGAAGGTGAATTTCTGCTTCAGTCTTCCATAGTAACCACAGCTCTGAGAACCAGGCTGGCTGATTCAACAAAATAGCAGCAAATCAAAATGCAAAGTTGCTATGGTAATTTTAATTCTCATAGGCTTATTGTGTCCTGTGAATTCTTCTGTTCTGTCTCGGGTGAGGACACAGTCTGATTTTAATTTGTGAGGAAGGCATCTAATGGTGAAAAAACATTTTGCAACTCCTTAGGAAATAAATACCTTGCAGCAGTACATGCTATGCACTTAAAATTATTCCAGAGAAATTTTTTTAAAATGACATATATATGCCATGCAGTGTTAAGGGAATACAGGGGGGAAAAATCCCATCTAACCTTCATGGCTGCTTTCCTGTCTGAATTTTATGCCTCTTGCTTAGGTAACCCGTAAAAATATATAAAGGGGAATTTTCCTTCTCTTTTCTATCTCTCACCAGGAGCACTTCAAAGTGCTTGGGGGTGTGTTCCCACTGGATAGCAGAGGGAGTCGTTAGCAGCTTTATGGATTAGCCTGATGGCATTCTGCTGCACTTCTTACAAGCAGGATCATTCCAGGAAGGTGCTCATTGATTATGCAGCAGTAATCATTAGGGATACAGCCTATGATCATCTGCTTTATTTTATTGATTTTGCAGGACCCTAATTTCATCACTATTTGGTTCCTGTCAACATCTGTGGAATGATTATTGTGCTTGTGCAGGTTGTTTATGCATCTGGTCTGAGACCTTGGATGGAAGTGTAACCACTTCTTATGGCAGAACACATCTGGTTGTAGAAAATAGTTATTTTTGTTTATTTATTCAAATAAGCCATCAGATCAGTCCTTTGAAGGACATCTTCAAATTGAAAAAGCTATAATTTTCCTATGCAATTGTACAGATTTTGAATACTGAGGCCATCCAGATTATGAAGTAATCCAAATCCATTAAAATAATTGTAAGCATTAGAAGTTTTTGATTTTGTTTTTAAATGTGGTGGTTTTGTCTTTTTTTTTTTTTTTTTTTTTTTTTTTTTTTTTTTTTTTTCTTGAATGTGAACTCAAGGTAGTGCTGCAATCAGTACCTGTGCAAGTGTGTAATGGAATGAGGTGATGGGAATTTAATGGGATGGCAAGTTGGGAAGTACTAGGAGCATCTCAAGTCTTCCTCAAGTGTGAGAAATTACTTTATGCTGGGCAAATATCACATCAAAATGTGGCAGCTCAGGTTTGCCAGAATTGAATATTTAGTCCCGATTAAATGTCATCTTTCCTTTAAGTTGCTTCTGGATTTGGAGGAACTGATAGCAAAAGTTGTGAGGGGAACTGTTTATTGGTTTACACTGACCTAAGGCCTATTGATCACTTTGGAAATTCTTTCAGTGCCTAAGTACTAATGAGGCATAAATTAATATTTTTCAACAAATATTCGAGGACAAGATTTCTAGTAAGAATGTTTTGCAGTTTTCTTTACCTCTCTCTTCAAAAAACAAATCTCCTTTTCCTCTTGTTATTTGCTTAAGGTTTGTATTTACATATGCACACAACTCCATACAAAATATAAACCCCTGAAATATGTTGGTATAAAAGGAAAATAATTACTCTGTTAAAGTGAAAGAAAATAATTATTCTGCTGAAGTGAAACAGAATTGTTGTCAGTAAATACATGCAACTAACAACCTTTTTTTCTGAAAGCATCAGTAAAATGCAGTGTTAATTCTGTGTAAAAAGTGGTGCCAAGACTATGAATACTTTTCCTGGGAAAAAATGGACAAGGTATGACTCAGATAAACATTCTATTTCTCTGATGTGTTGGAGCTTTTTCTGTCTTTATTTACTTTTGTTTCCAATCAAAATCCCTTTAAGAAGGGGAAAAGGCTTTGTTCTTACCTGTAAAATATATAACACTTGCTCTAGTATGTCAGTAGGCAGTCAGCTTCTTCATAGTGTCTGATACAGTTTTATTATAATATGAAACTGCATTTGGGGTCTGTTTTGAACTAAATGAATAATTAGTCTTTGACCTACTAATTTACTTAGAACCTTGAAGTTTTCTTTGGATCATGCTAATTTCCCAGAGGCAAATCCCTGGCAGTTTTTTTAGTCTGTTAAATTAGAAGTGTCCCTTTAAAGTGCTCATCCTGATGGGTTTGATTCAATGCACGTAATTCCATCTAATAAATTGACCACTCTTTTAGTGTGAGTCTTGCAGAAAACCTCATCTTTAGAAAAGTATTGGTCTTTTTTCATAATCAGTGATCTCACTGGCTAAAATATTACAGGGACTCCTCATCACAGAGATTGCTCCAGGATGGATTGAACTGTGGGAGGAAGGAGCCTGAGCAGGGCTCAGTGAAGGAAAGAGGACACCATGAAAGGCAGAGGGAATTAGCAAGTGGAAAAGGGAGTTTGCAGAACACAGTGAATGAGCAGAAAACAGATGCATTTTTGTTTGAGATGACAGCAGACTGTTGGGTTTACATCTCTTCCTGCATTGTTTTGTTCAGCCCTTAAGAGCAAAAGTATCCAGCTGTTTCAAGAGATGCAGCCCGTCCTTGATGTGGCACTGAGGAGTCAGAATAGTGTTCTTAACTCTATTTTTAATTTTCCCAATAAGGTGGGAGGAAAAGTCACCTGAATACTGTAGTGTGTGCTGAAATGATGCATGTATTGACATGAGTGAGCTTATAGGAAATAATTTCCATTTCCTCTTAACCCAAGTACAGATGCATGATAATTCTGGCACTGTGGTGTGCCTATCACAGCTATGCTAGTGAAATTAGGAAGTGTTTTTCTGTATCTGAAATAAAGCATTATTTGAAGCAAATATAAAAGAATTAGTTTGAAAAACTCTCAGAGTTAGAATATAATTGGGCTTTTTTCCCAGCAAAAGCTAACTTGAGTACCCTGATGTGTGACAAAGCTTAGGCAACAGTGTGCTAATTGTTTTTTAATTTCTAATCTGTTACACCCTTTCTCAACTGCGAAGCACGAGCTTGGTGGATGCACCTAGATCTGACTAAATTGGGTTAACCTGCCTCCTACAGTAAAAATGACTGTAACAGCCTTTCTCTGTGTAAAAGGGACTGCCTGATCCCCCCAGGATCTACCCTTAGCTCCCTCCTAATTGAGATTTTGTAGATGCCTTCTGTGGAAATTGGTTGACCAGAAATAGGGCAGTGGGTATATTGTGGTGTCCTACTTTCCCAGACCCTGTTTTGCTGCTTTGTCCTTGGAAATTAGTGATGTGTTCTGTGTCACTGCAAAGATGTTTGCCAAAGCTCTTCTCTTAAATATACATCCTAATGTTTCATCAAAATATTTTAAGAGAGTTCAGAGCTACAGAACTGCACCGTACAGATTATGTGCATTGGCTGTTCATATACAAATGCAGCAAATGCTGATCAACTCTGTGCTTCAGTTTGTTTTTAAAAAAAAATTACAGTATCTTTTACAGTATCTGTCTTGTCTAAAGCAATTTTCTGTGCCTGTAGTTAAACAGTAGTGACCAGCACCCCTGACATGGAGCACTAAAACATCAATATCTTTTCTCCAAAGGGCATTTCAAGGAGCAGCCTGTACTTGCTTTAAAATTAGAGCCATAATGCTGCCACTTTGCCTAAGGATCAACCTAAATAAGGCAATTGTTAGCAATTGCTGCAGTCTTTGTCTGTCCTTATGTACCCCTGTTCTCTATCTGTCGCTTTGGGGTTAGTGTTGGGTCCTTGGCTGGAAAGTTTTAACTCCTTTTATTTACTTTTATCCTGGAGAGGGATGGTGTGAACTTCACCTCCTGTAAGTGTGAGACTGTCAGTAGTTGTCAACTTCCAAGTATTTTCTTTTTGCAGCCAGGTGGAATGATTGTATTTGTTTTCCCAAGCATGTGTTGTTCTTATCTAAATCTAAAGTTCTCTTTTCTCCAGGAATTGATTTTTACAGCTGGTTAGGTATTTGCTGAATTTTCTCAGCCCTTTTGTGAAGTGTGAGCTTCTTTGCTTCCCACTTCAGTCATAAGTTGCTGAAAATGAAATCTGCAGATTGTACTTACAACTAATTAATAAAGATAAAGTTGAAATTGCACAGGCCAAAACACTTGAAATGTATTTTTTATTTTAGCAGTGTTCCTGTCCTGTTTAAGGGAGGAAAAATAATGTTCTGCTATTTATTTTCTGCTACTGTTTTAAATCAGAGGAGCAGCATATAAAACATCCTCATAAAGAATCACGTAATTAGTTTCTAAATGAGATATTCTGATACCATTTGGAATAGATAGAATGATTTGTGTAGGGTTAGAAACATCTTTATACATGTATATGCCCATTTGTACTAGGGTCTATAAATTACTGCATGGAGTATGACAGGATAAAAGAACACTGATAGCTAACAAATGAAGCCTGCATTTGGCTGTGGAGGTTATTAATTAGATTTGCAGGTTATTTGATAGCTACAAGAAGCATAATTGAAAAGCAGGCAGAGAGCTCACCCCAGTGCCTGACAATAACTCTCACAATCCACCCATAAAATAGTTATGGGAGTCTAGGGGTCAGCTGTGATGCCATTCTCATGCCCTGTGCAAGGCAGAAAGCTTCGCTCCTGTGTCAGTGCTTTGTCCCTTACTCAGAACAGAGGTACCCAGGGATGGATGGTGCCCTGTGGGGAGGGGGGCTTGGCTGCACTAAATCACCCCCACAGCCCTCAGGTGCTGCCACAGCTCCCCTTCATAATCCTGGATTTTTAATGAACTGAAACTGGCTTCTACTTTTTCAGGCTATGCTTTTGTAGTTTGCCACTGCTATTACTGTAGTTTTAAGGAAATTTTAAGAGGTACGGATTGGTGTTTGTGGGCAGGAGGATGGCTTTTGTATGACCTTTTTTTGCTGAAGCCAGATGTGTGTTGGCTGTCTGGATTATGTGTTTTATTGATTTCCACCCCCCATGGCAATACCCATAGCAATATTGGATGTGTAGTAATACCCCTTCTTCTTATTACACATTTTTTCTTTACAGATAAATGCACCTTTCATATCACTAATTGGTTAAGCCAGAAAATATGGTGGGTTATGAATGTAAAAGATGGGAAAAGGGTTGTTCAGTCAGCCAAAACCAAGGAAATGGTCTTAGTGCAGTTTTCTCTGCCTGGTTAGCAGGGAGCCTGGTGTAGTCACTTGCCATAGAACTCCTATCAGTGTGTGCTTTTCCTGGCATGGGTTTAAACGTCTCTGGGCAAGGGTGACAGGAGTCACCCCTGAAGGAAAGAACTGGTGAAGAATTTGATTTACTGTTCATACCATAAGATAATTGCTTAACTGGGTGGTTGTCTGTATGTTTGAGAAGAGTAACTGCCTCCTTCCAGGTGCAGAACCTCTTTGGCTGTAGGAACTGGGTGAGAAATAGGGAAAGGGACTTAGAGCTGGGTTGCAGAATGTGTAGGAATTCTTCCTGAGCAGTGCTCTGTGTGTATGTTTTCACCACCATATCTCAGATAATGATGTGTGGTTTGGAACTGGTGCCTGTGAGGGCTCTGCCTTGACCATGTTAATTAAATCTCACATAAATGGTAACCAGATGATATGCTTGTCTGCAGAATTAAGAACAAATTTCATGGACCATAAATTAGATTTTTTTTTTTTTTTTCTCTGTTACATTTGTACCCAGCTTGAATTTCAAGCAGTTCTTTGGCTTAAATCTGTGATACAATTTCTGAGTTAGGACAGTGATGTGAAGCCAAATTCCAGGCATTAGATATTTTTTCTCAAAAAAATGAGGTGTCATCAGTTTTACTGACCAGGACATTTCTGAAGTAGGTAAATGTGGTAGAAGGCCCTGTTTCCCTTTGTCTGAGTAACTGCTGCATTTGTATGAGTGTTTATCAGAAACATTTCAATGCTGTAGGAGCTGGCATTTCCAGTGGACCTGCCAAGAGAGGAATCCCTTCCTCTGAGGCAGCACAAATCAAATTAGTGAGGACTGAGTTCTTTCTTCTAATTGTCAGAGTTCTGTCAAATCTGTTTAATACTGAGATACAGCTGACCCACTTGTGTTTGGCACATGTCAGTGACCAGAAAAAAGCACAAGGTTCATCTGTTGTTTGAGTTTTCAGCTTTGGTTTTGTTAAAAAGCTAACCAACTGTTCACTATTTTGCTCTGAATTGGGGTTTTTTTAAGTATATTTTATTGTGATTAAAATATCCCACTGCAGTTTCCATCATAGTTAAGACTTAAAGGCTTGTAAATTAAGATATTTATAAAAAGAAAAAGAAAGGCAATATTTTCTTTGAAAATTAGGTGTCTTGAATGTTACTCTGACATTTTTAATAACTGAATGCCATTAAATCCATGATAAATTTGCACATTAAATGGATGTGAGGCTTGTGAGGGGGTGGGTTTGAGGAGTGAGCTGGTCAGGGGATGTCAAGGTTGGAAAGAAATGATCAGTGTTGTAGGACCAGAACTGCATACAAAGTGAGCTCTGGAGCCCTGGCAATGTCCTGCTTTTAACCAGGCTGCAACAACTGCTCTGCAAAGCTGTGGAGAATGTGGCTCTGTGAGTGGAAAACTGTTACTGTAGGATTCTGGCTTTTTTTTTTCACTTGGGTTTTTAACACATTATCATTTCACAAGCATTTGGATAGAGGCCTAATGATGTGTCCTCTCTCCTGTGCCATTACTGTTGAGGAGTGCAAAGAAAAAAATTTTTAAACTCTCTCCAAAACCATTGCATGGGTGTTGGCAGAGTCTGTTTGAGTTGTTATTAGCAAATCCAAACGCAGGCAGGACACAACTCCCTCTTGTCAGGGAGACTCTTGTGTTAGCACAAAAGATAAGGCCAAAGGCACTGAGAGCTGGGCTTGAGTCTCCTTTAATCTGAGTCTGGATATTCAGGGGCATGAAGTGAACACTCCTCTGGAGTGGCTGCTCCCTGGGTGTGACAGTCACATAGGTGGGGACTCTTCCAGAGCTTTGTCTCAGCAAAAGAGATTTCAATCCACATTTCCAGCCTGGCTCTGCATCTCCTCAACACTCCTTCAGGCAGAGTGTCACTTTTGGGAAGTGCTGTGGCAATTTCTATAGGAGAAGGAAGGAATCAAAGTTCAGCATGGCTGAAAACAGCAAATGATTCTCATGAGAGAGTTCATCATGAGAGAGTGAAAATAGCACAGCTTTCTATGGTTTTACAGTCCTTTTTTATTATTATTTTTTGGAACCCAAAGGTTCTAAGAAAGTGGGGTTTAATATGGCTGTAACTGAAGTGGATGAGAGGAAGAAATAGTTTTGCACAGAACAAGCTTTGAATTTACCAACAGCTGGAGGAGGGCTGTGGCATTTGCCCTCACTCCTGTGTTTTCTTGTTAGGCTTTTTGTCAGCAGGAAATGGAAAATACTCATTAAAAGTATGAAATGATTGAAAGACACAATGTTTCTGAATAGGTTTTAATTTTTTATGACTTATTTCAACTGCTAAAACTACACTCTTTTTCTCCTGATTTGATTCCAGCTGTTAAAATACCAGTGTATAACAGGCATTTCAGGTATTCCTTCTTACTGGCATGAGCTTGAATTTCCTACCACGGTATTTCTTACTTTTGAATACCATTTCATGATAGACTCCTGACTTCCAAATGATTACTGGATCATAATATTGTACACAGCCTGTTTCCTCTCCTCTGCAGCTTTTTAACTCCTCATTGGCCAGGGGCAAATGACCTGTTTTTCAAGTTTTGGCAGCCACTGGAATGATGCTAGTATCTGTGGAACTGGATCAATGCCTGGAGGAGCTGTTTGGAGCCTGTAATTTGCTGACATGACATAATTCCCCCCCCCCCCCATTATTACATGATTTAAAACCCCTCTAGCACAGCAATTTAAAGCAATTTTATTCTCGAAATATCTTACATAAGGAAAAAAAACCAAACCAACCAGATGACATTGTTCCAAGATTGTTGCACATTTTCTATTTAATTCTGTCAAATACATTTCAGTACCACTGGGTGGGGTTTTTTTATTTTTCTGAAAATATGTATCAATTTGCTGAAGGAGATGTAGATTTTTGTGTGGCATTACAGAGAATCAATCTGGCACAGCTGGAAAGTTTTCACTGTGTGTGTGGTAAACAGTAATAAATGAGGCCAGTGCAGCTTTTGTTCTGTGCAGGTCATTTTTTGCATGAATATACAATATGCTCCATGCATACAATAGATCTAAATAAAGACTTATTTCAGAGAGGCCCAACGTGGAGGGCATTTCCACCACATACTGGGGTTTTTTGATGGATTGCACTCGGCTCCTCAAGTCCTACTCATTTAAATCAAGGTCAGTGGCAGTAATCTCTTGGTGCAGTGTCAATTTCAATTAGAGTGGGGATAAACATGATGAAATTGAAGTATGATTTTGGGTAGATACATTTCAAATAACTTAACTTGACATTTGACCTAAATAGAAATACATATTCATGATGAAAGTATTTGAAAGTATTAGGATACAAAGTAGTGCATTGATGTTGCATAGTAGCATTTCTGTACCCAAAATACTGGAAAATTTGTTATTTAAAACATTCTAAACAGTGATCCATAGATATTTGAACAACAAATTATTCTGGAAATAAAGTGGAATTCTGTCCCTTTTCACATACTGTGAAAAGACTCCCTAATAGTTTGTGCCATCAGGGTGGGAGAGAAAGTGAATGTGATAGCACATTGAGACTGTTGTTCAAGTGGATTTATTATTTTCAACATTTTATTTGATTTATTATTTTTAGTCACTGTAAGACATTGGGTAGGGTAGGAACTATCAGAGGTAGGAACTATTAGAGTAGAGAAATACTATTTAGAAGTTGTAATGTAGGAAGGTGAAAAGCAGCCCAGTGAAAGTCTGGTGGAGATGGTAGCTTAAAACAGTGTCTGGATGCATTTGGTTTATAATAATGTTTTATAATAATGTTTATAATATAAACATTTATAATAATGTTACACATGTAAATATAAAGGTGTTGTCCCACTCTCTGTAGACATCAGGTTCTCTGCCTTTACAACTCAAGGTGCATCCTGATTTATTGCAGAGCACAGTAAATCTCACGTTGTCACAGATGCATTCTTCAAGCTTAAACAGAAAGGGGAAGATTGCTTTGTAATTTGGTTTCAAATGGGTTTGTTTTTTAACTGGTTAGTTATTGTATTTGTTGAGTTTGATAAACACTTTTTGACACCTTTCTGCCCTGTGTTAAGGTTCTTTGTTTCCCGCTTCTCCGGGGTATATAATTGTGTGCTTACCCCTGCCTTTGGCCAGAGCCAGAGATCCATTGTGCACCGGATGAACAGCAAAGACCTGAACTCCGGCATTTCTTTACAAAACCACGGTGCTTAGCTGAGATGTATCATCATGACCTCCTGGTTTTCTTTTTGTCAACAGGATCTGTTTTCACGCTAAAAGTTCAAGTAAATGACATCATCAGTCATCAGTACCTGCAACAAGCGGTGGTAGAGGTGTTTGTTAACTACACCCTGACAAATTCCACTCTTACTGGAAACAACGGAGCAGTGTTAATTAAAGTCCCCTACAAATTAGGATTAAGCTTAACTATTGTCTCATACAAGGATGGCTACCTGCTGACACCTTTGCCTTGGAAGACTGCGAGAATGCCAAGTACGTAAGCGTCTTAGGGCCCTATTATTAAACTGCCCTGGCAGCCATTCCATTTCTCCCCTAAGATGGCTGGGTAGCTGCTGTCAGCTGAGCACAGCTCACTGAAGTCAGCCGAGGGAGGTGCTGCCTGTCAATGCAGATCTAAGGGTGATGAACGGTCTATTAAACTTGTCAAAATTCTGATTACTCTAAACCAGAAAATAGCCCTTTTAAAATCTAACTGGGTTATGTTGTGACACGCAGTGAGTTCTTAGAAATTTTTTGCCTAGAGTTAACAAAGAGCTGTTAATGTGTTCTGACAAAAATCCTGTTGACCTGAATGATTCTTGGAGTGCCAGTGCTTTTTGTCCTCTGAGACAGGTATAACATGCTACAGCTCCACTTCAGCAGTGTTTCCTCGCAGGTTTTCTTGTTTAACTACTGCATGCTCTTAAAAAAGGCACAAGATTTTTTTTAAAAAGGAAACTTTTAAGAATTCTAGTCACTTGTTTATCCATAAAGATACAAAAAAAAAAAAAAATAGCAAACATTCAACAGAGGTCTTTCTGCCTAAACACTAAAATTGCTGCTCTGGATAGCAGTAGTAATTTATTTAGTCTTCATATGTTCTCTGGTTTATTAACTGCTCTGTTCCATAGCTCTTTAGATTTGGAGGCCTTGGAGGATTTTTTTTGGTTGCACAGTGTAACAGATATTATCATTTTCCACAGTATACTCGTCCGTGACGCTCTCATTATTCCCACAAAGTCAAGCTAATATATGGCTGTTTGAAGATACTGTCTTAATTACTGGAAAACTGTCTGGTAAGTTCTGTGTATGTAGACTGTAACTAAACACTTTGTGATAGCCATCTGTACCCACATGGAAAAAAATTAGGCATGGTCCCATTCTCACATAATACCTATCTACTTAAAGCTAGATTCTCTGTTAATTATGTAGCTGTACAAGGGGCTGTGACAAGTGTTAGACTGGAAATACACAAACCAGGGAGAAAATGGGTGAAAACAGGTTGTTATGCCAAGTGGATTTCTGAAGGGTAATAAAAACACTGTTTGTCTGTTTGACTGTGGCTAAGACAAAATATTACTCTTTTACAGATGCCAAATCTCAACCGAGTGTTCAGTTTCCAAAATCTTTAATAAAGCTTCCAGCAAATCATATTGCAAACGTTACAGCCTACCTGACAGTGCCAGAGCAATTTTTGAAAGTGGACAGCTTTCTCTATACAACAGGAATTATTCTAAACAAATCAGGTATGTGAATATGATGGTTAGGAATTCTTATAAAGATTATATTATAATGCATAGGAGTGTACAGTGTTTCAGAAAAACATATGCTTAATTTAAGAGGGCCTGAACCTGCTTCCATTGTATTAAATCAGAAAGCTTTGTTCCACAGGGGTAAGCTAAAACACATCCAGGTGAGTAATCAGTGTTACTCTGTTTTGGTCCATGCAGAATGAGAACACATCTTGCTGCACTGAAATACGACTTCAGAGTCTGCTTTTTACATTTATATATATGTATATGGATATATGCTCAGGATTTCATGAGACTGTTGAATTGGTTTAGTAAGCACCTTAAAAATGCAATTATAGCCAGACTGCAAAGTAAGAACCTGAAGAAATCAGTGAAACAGCAGCAATTAACTTCAGCTGTGGAATTTCTGCATTGCCACTGGAGTGATTGGTCCTAGGGGTTACACCCAGCACAAAGGTTGCATGGAATCCCTGCTGGGCTCAGTGAGGCAATCTGGGCAGCTGTGGCACCAAGTGGGCCCTGTGTGCACAGAGCACAGTTGGAAAAAGGTTTTCTGTGCATCTGTTTCACTGGAGAGGCACTACTAAGTGGTTTCATGAGTTGCAACTCTGCTCTTACACCATCGGGTTTTTTTACTATTTGTCATTCTATCAGATAGTTTTTTAACTTGCATAAGTACTGTAATCTCTGGTAGGTGGTATTGTGTGCAGTTCCACCTTTCTTTTGTTCTTTCCGTTCTATTCCCAGTGGATCTGAAGCCATGAGGCTCTTAAATTTATTGTGGTGCAGGAAGAGGACACTACATAGCTTATTTCTACTCATCATACTCTAATCTTTAATTTTCATTCCATTAAAGGCAGCATATATACTGATATTTTGAGATAGATATTTTAAAATCTTTCTTATTCATATTTCACCTCTTTAAATGGAAGGCAGAAGGAAAGAAGCATAGGAGAATAAGCAGTGTTTATCCTCTCTGAGTTTTCCCTTCAATCTGTCTGGCATGTGTTTTAAATTATTCATATATCCCTAAAGGAATAGACTTCCTTTTAGGGCAGGTGGAAGCTAATTGATATCTGATGTGCCAGGAGTTCTCTCACAACCAGCTTCTAACAGCCTGCATAGATTTAACATTATTCTGCTACTTAGTAATTCTGTTTCAGCTTCCCTCACCATGCTGTCATACTGGGCTTTCTGGAGCATTTGCAAACTGGTGAAAGGAAAACAAAGGAAAGAAACTTTCAGGCTGCTTTGTAAATGCAACATTTCCTCTGGGTGCTTTGACAAGCCTCATGATTAACTATTCAGTTAATTCTGGTTGCCAAATTAGGAAATTAATCCTTACAGGAGAGGTGTGCCATATGGTTTCAGTTTCATTCAATGTTAATGTACGTTGTGATCTCAACAAAATTCTTGTACGATCTGTATTTCACATCAGTTAGGTGTTTTGTAATCTGGTTATCTGAGGGGAAAAACCCTTCCTCCCCCACCCCAAAACAAGCTTTGTCTCATTGTTAGTTCTACAGTCAGAAAGGAACCTAGATGTTGCAAATCTGTTTCTGTTATAGCATTGGTATAGAAATGGCTGCATTTTGTTTTAATCATAAGTTCTTAAAAGTTCAGAAGAAAAGCAGTGTTAATTTTTATTTGACCAAGTTGGTAACAGCTGTGTAGCTGGATGTGGAAGAGGACTTCCCTTTAGTAGCTTAATTCTTAATTTATTTCTTTTAAAATAAACTGTGACTGGAGAATTACAAGACATTTCTTGCCTTCAGGTTTCAAGAGCATGGAATTAACCCCTCTTGCTGCCATATGTGTAAATGTTCTTTTGGCTGGGAAAGAGCTGAATGTAAATGGTCCCATTCAGGTCACACTTCCTCTTCCCACAACTGCTGTAAAATCAGGAGATGCTGTACCTGCCTGGACATTTGACATGAAAATTGGTAAGTGGGTTATTTGTTATTTTTCCTTCTAGCACATGGTTTGGGCACATGGCACTGTGGCTTATGGAACAGTGATGGCACTATTCCATGAGGTGATGGTCAATAGATGGTCATTTTTTTAGTGGACTAGCTTGAATTGTTCAAAGGTATTTCCCTGCTTTCATTAATTCAAAAAGCTTTGGTCAAGTTCATTAGCATTCCTCTTGCCTGCATTTGGTGTACTGGATTTTTATTTTCATGGGAGGCTGAGTGTTCACAGAACATATATTTTAGGTGATGTTAAATTTCAAGCCTAGCAGTTCTGTGAATTCCTTCTTAAAAGAAAGCAAACCAGAATTGAAGGTTTGGATGCTTTGTTCCCTGCAGGGTAGCTCTAAAGATCCTTTGATGCTAGAACTGGAATAGAGATTGCTTCAGTTAACAAAAACAATTCAGAAAGTGAAATGAAGGGGAAATAAGAGTTATCCAAGGGAACAACATAGTTCTTCTAGTATGCAACGAGGAGGCTGGGGATTAGTCATTCTGAACCTTTTGTCATGCCTTCACATCTAATTTTAGTCAAGAGTGAGTAATGAGCTATGTCCACGTAACCCATTTAGATGACCTGTATTAGGTGTGGGTTCATTAGTGTCCTGATTGTCCTACATTGCCCCTCACATTTCAGCTTGAAATATGCAAGCGGGTGAGGTCACATCTTGCTCCTTAGCAAGACAAAAATCTTTTGTTCAGCGGTTGGAAGTACAGGAGAGGGACACCAACTCTAACAAAGTCTTGTTTATGTGTTCAAGAAACTGATCACCTTAATAAAAAAAAAAAAAACAAACAAACTGAAGAACATGGATTTGAATTAAGGATGTGCTAATAAAAACTGGCTAGGCTGTTTTGTGGGGAAAAAGTAAATAGGACAAGTTTTGGCATAGAAGATTAAGTCTGTCCATACACCTAGAAGACGTTAGAGGGGTAATGGGTGGAAAGACTATTTTTCTTCAAATAAAGGTTTTTAGCCTGAGGTGGTAAAATACCACCCAGGGTTTAAATTCCTTACTGCCATAGCCACTTTTGCCAGCTCCTGTGCTCATCCTGTGCTGAGCTGTTTTACCTCCCTAAACAAAGCTAAGTCAACACTGTTGTTAAAAGAAGGATTTGACAGAACTGGAGCAGCACAGGACCAGGTTAGAATACAAACCAGTGCAAGGTGTTTATGGGTGTTGAGGGTCCTGCTCAGCATCCCTACATGGGCATGTTGGCTTTGGGAGTAAAACAGGACCCAGGAGCATGGCATGCTGATCCAAACCCCAATAAAACCTGCTGTTTTTTCCTCTCCAATGGGATGAACTTTACAGAGATTCCATAAAGGCAAGTGGTGTGTAACGGGTGCTGTCTGAGGTGTGCTCTTCACAAGGAGCAGCCACTGCTGCTTGCTTAGGAAGGGGAAAGGAGAATGGTGAAAAAGGACAGCAACTTTTGGGGTGTAACTTAACTTGTACTTTTTCTCCCATTTCTTCCTCTCTAACAGTAAAAATTTGCAACTGTATTCACTTTCTGGATGTTTATTCTTGAGTGTATTCCTTTTATTTTTTTACCTTTGATCTGGCACATGCAAAATCACTTTTTCCCAAGGTAACTGAGTAATAGCAAGGCATGTTTTTGTCAAGGTTCTGGTGTCTGAGGGCAGCTGAACACCTCAGCTCAGCAGCCGGCATTCCAGAGCATCCATAAGGAGTAGCAGGTTCCCCTCTGAGCTGAATGCAGAGCTCCTGCTGCACTCAATAATGAGGCTCTGGCCTCCACGATGTTGCATGTGGGATGTCACCAGCAAGGCACTGACACAATTTGAAACTCTGAAGTCCTTGGGTAATGTGTTATGATGGTAATCAGAGCTCCCATGTCAGCATTGATAGTGGCAAGGGAACAGGTCTGTGGGCTGACCCATATGCAGCAGGAAAAAGATAGAAACTGCTTTCACAGGTCTGCCTGTGCAGTGTTCCCAGGGTTTACTCCAAGTGGAGTAGTACTGAGACTGTTCCTGGAAAATGAGCTTTGGTAATTTTACTCTAGCTGCTGTAAATGCAGAATTTGTTCATCTATATTGAGTGTGGCTTCCTTCTTATGAAATACTTTACTGCATTAGTGCTAAAAGTACTTTGTGGATTTTAATAGAATTACAAGAAACAGAAAGCTTGCATTCAACATTAAATTGGGAACTATATCCTCCTGCTTGAATGTCAGTAAACCATAGAGAAAATGGGCTTACTCATTAATCACATTTTAATATTTTTTCATAATACCAAGTATTTTCTATGGAGTATATTGGGGGAAGATGAAATTTGCTGGAAATGACAGCAAACATTGTATAGCTTCTTAGGGATTTTTTCAGTCGAGATAGAACTTCTGGAGACCTAGAAATTATTTTTGCCTTTGATAGAATGTTTGCTGGTATTACTCCTGACTCTGGACAATGTTTCTCAGGTGGCTGAGAAAGCACTTTCAGAACTCTAAGTAGTTGCTGCTGCCTTTCCCCTCTGCCAGCCATCACAAGCACGAGGAGAAGGCTGCATATTTTACTGCTAAATGATACTTTCTCTGTGTCTGCCTGTGCATGTGACATCTGTGGCAGGTGTCCATCCTCATCTTTACCTCCTGGCTGGGAGACACTTACTTTTCCTTTGCTGAAAAAAGGGTCCTGGAAGAAAATCAAATTGAAATCAAATAAGCTCCAGCTTACATGAGTTATACTGTTCTCATACTTTGATTATTGGTGTTTTTAAAAAGCTGGTGGTTTGCTCTGCCTCTCAGTATATGCAGGTTGAATTTGTAAGGTTTGTTACATGAGGCTGCTTTCTGTCCTTAGAATTTCACAAAAAATGTGTTTAAGTGCGTTAAGTATAATTCTCTCTCTCCTAATGGACACCTTATTAACGTAGAAGCTGGCATACCATAATACCTTTCCTTTGACTTGCCAAACAGATGGTGTGGAATCTGTGTCCTAACAATAGCACTTCCTTGGGCTAACTGAGCTGTTACAGCCTCGGGGCAGGGAGGAGGAGAGGAACATTCAAGACAAACATTGTTTATCCTATTGCAGCTTAACAAGATTAAAATGTTTTCCCACTAAGTTCGATGTTAAACTTGTGTTCATATGCATCAGTTACCTGCTCCCTCATTTTTTAGTCTTGGCCTTCATGCATGCTGAAGGTCATAAAATAGGCTTTTTCAAATTATTTATGTGCATATCTGTAAAAGACAGTGATTAATAGAAAATGAATCATATTAAGTTTGCTTCTGGTAAGTAATGTTGATGTTTTGTTACAAAGTAAAAGGCCACAGAGGGACATTTGCAATGAAATTGTCAGGAGAGGAAGTTTGCCTGTTTAGCTAAAGCTGTGTAATAAACAGTGGCTAGGTCAGCAGTGTCAGTTTTCCCTGTGCCCTTGTGTATTTTCGGCAGTGCCCTAATTGCCAATGGTTTGAGGTATAGAAGAATCCTGCATGGCACGTGCAATGTTTTGTCCTTTTTCTCCCCCAGGTGCTTGGGTAAACCGTGGGCTAGGAATGGTGAGGGAAGCGGATGGTCAGTTAGTGTGGACATACACTGCTCAGCACCTGGGCTACTGGATAGCAGCTCCACTGCCTGGAACCAGAGGTATGGCAACACCTGGCCAAGCAACTGCTGAATGCTCCGCCTAAGGCTGCCAGCTTGACTGCTGCATTTAAAAGCACCAAGGGAGAAGTGACAGTGCAACTTGACCACTTGGATGACTTTTGTTTGAGTCCTTACAGTGATTTTCTTGCATGCTTTGTAAATTCCTATGAAGGGATGTATCAGAGAAACAGTGTGGCTAATTCCAAAAACAGGTAGCACTCTCTGACAGTGCTAAGTAGAAAATGTAGATCACTTTTCGAAGTTAATTTGGACAATGAATACAAGTTGTCTGGAATGAAGTAGATGTCATGGTAAGGCTTTAGTCTTTGAGATGAACCTGTCATTATATTGTAACCTGTTTGTATATTTTCTAGTTTGCTGAAATAGCAAGGTGAAAAGGGAAGGATGAACATAATGGCATTGGAACACAAAATCACTGAAAAGTACCGTTCAGTTTATTAGCTCTGCACATCAAGTGGAATCATTTGGTTTTAAGAACTAATGCTTGTCTGATTTTGTTTGATAATCTAGAATCCATCATTAGTGCTGTTTCCAAGGACATAACAGCCTATCACACCGTGTTCCTTACGGCCATACTGGGAGGAACTGTTGTCATTATCATTGGATTTTTTGCTGTTCTTCTTTGTTACTGCAGGTAAGCCAAAGAAGTTCCAGTGAGCTCCTTATGAGTGGAATCTGAGGTTGATAAAATAGTCTTTTGAGGTTAAGACTTGTTTTCTTAGCTAAACTGTAATGTGTAGCCTATTTTTTTTTTTTTAATTACAGTTGTTACAGAACTTAATTTTAAGTTTGTGATGTCAAATTACACTACAACTTTTTAACCAAAGTCTAACCTTCAGCTTTGGTAGGGAACAGTCCAGTATTTCCTAATATGCTCTGCAGTCACCTTGCTTCTCTTTTGCATAGGGATAAATGTCGTCGGACACAGAAGAAGGAAAAAAACACAACCAAGCTGGAGGTCATAAAAAAAGACCAGACAACATCAACAACTCACATAAATCATATCAATGCTGTCAAAGGGTCTTTAAAGCTGGAGGATAAGTCACAGTTATATACACCTAAGCTTTCTTCATACAGTCCTCAAAGAAGGCTGTCCATAGACACAGAAGATGGAAAATCACAAGACAAATTTAAAATCTACTCAGAGGATGTTTCTTATCAGTCATCCTGTCAGATGGGTCAGGCAGGAAATCCAGCCCATTCAGTGGAGCCTAGTGCAGCAGTGAGGCTTTTACAGCAGGCCAAGCACAGTAACAGTACTGTTTCCCAGGTTCCTAGGGACATTCCAGACCAAAACAGGTACCTTTCACTGAAAGAGGAGATGTACGGGCTTTCCCATATCCCAGAACATCTAATGCATATTTACAATCAGCCCATTGCTATTCTTCAAACCTCAGAGCTTTTCCACTCCCCAGAACAGCTGCACCCTGCTAAATCAGCCACTTTGCCGAGGAAAGGGCAGCTGCTGTACAGCCCCATGATGGAAGCCATGAACCGTGACACCTACATGCAGACACTGCCCAAAATGCCAGTGCACTCTCACCCCCAGCCCTCTGCCTGCAGAGATGAGAGCAGTGCCCTGGATGGTGAAGAGGGCTTACCTTCCCAAGCAGCCAACTGGGGCCGCTACACCAACAGCTTACTGGAATCTGTCTCTGTTCCTGGGACCTTGAATGAAGCAGTGGTCATGACTCCCTTTTCATCCGAACTTCAGGGGATTTCAGAACAAACGTTGCTGGAACTCTCTAAAGGAAAGCCATCTCCACATCCTAGAGCATGGTTTGTGTCCCTGGATGGAAAGCCAATTGCTCAAGTGAGGCATTCCTTCATAGATCTGAAAAAGGGCAAAAAAACTGAGAGTAATGATACCAGTCTGGACTCTGGTGTGGACATGAATGAGCATCATCCTAACAGGAAACTGGAGAGAGAGAAAACTTTCATTAAAAGTATGCCACATTCTAAGATTCTTTACTTGGAAGATCTGGATCTGAGTAGCAGTGAAAGTGGGACCACTGTTTGCACTCCAGAGGACCAGGCTGTGAGACACATCATGGAAGGAGGGAATGGGCCAGTCCTAGAACAGCATGATGAGGAAGGTCTGAGGAAAAAATCTCTGTCAGGAAGTCATGAATCTGGTATCCCTTCTGCTAAAAAAAGGGATAGACCACCCCTTATGAAAAGAGATAGCAAAACCAATATCTGGAAGAAAAGAGAGGAGAGGCCGCTTATTCCTATAAATTAAAACACAATGTGCTTTGTGCTGTTGCTCTCCCTGCTGGTTGTTGACCTCTTGCCTGCTTCTGTAATTCTGCAGTGTTGGGTTTACAAGGCAAATGCTGTTTTCTAGTATCAAGAAAAGTTTGATTTTTTTTTTTTTTAAACGTAGAGATTGAGTTACCAAACTTCAGCTGGGCAATCGATATTCCATGTGAATTGAATACAGGGAAATGCTACTATTCAACTTTTCCAGTTCCTAATTTTACTGGCAGGATGGGGAAGGCCCATATTTTACTTAGCCTGTCATTCTTGGACACACCTTTGGGAATGCACAGTGAGAAATGTAGGCACATGATTTAATTTTTTTGTACTTGTTGCTAATGCAATGGTAGCCAATTAAAGCCATTTCTCAGCCTTGCTCCTAATTGTGACCATCTGTACAGTATTTTATATGTGAACTTTTCTAGGGATCCGTTACTACTCCTTTGTATAATGTGAAATGTTTCATCCATTGGTCCCATGACACCAGCAGAGGGGCTCTGCTGGATTTATCAGCAGGGCTCCATGGCATTACTGCCCTCCCTGTGTGCCCATCCACGTGCAATTCCACACAACACTGGGGAAGGGGAAGTGTGCAAGTGTGGCTGCTGCAGGCCATGGTCCCTGCTCTCTTAAGTTGTTGCCCATCTGCTTTGTTATGGCCCGTGGATGTTGAAGGCTGCTGTCAGCTATGAAGAGTCCACGTGCAGCAGAAAAGGACTGGTTCTGGTAGCATTTGAAGCTGCAGCTACTCCTGATCCAGGTGTCACGTTTTGGCTTTTTTGTCAGTGAACATCTTCTCTTCTGCATGCTCTTGGGCCAGCTGTGTTCCAAGCCTTGAATCTCTGCATATTTACAAGCGAGAGTTTGGCCCATGATGAAGCGTGCAAGATTAGACAAATCACGCCTTGGAAATAGTTTCTTCAGCAGGAAAGCTCAGTACCATTGCTTTTTATTTTGTGTTTAAAACAATGGGAGATCATTTGAGGTTTATGTGCCTATATTTTGCCAGCCTGAGCTGCTTTTGTCTAGGTTTGCAGAGGAGTTAAACAGGCTTTAAAAGTCAGGGGGGAGGGTTATGAGCATGAGACAGCAGATTGCAAAATTTGGTCTATGATGCAATATAAATACTACTTATGACTCATCTTAGAGTTAAATTTACCAAAAGTCATCAATGCATGAATTTTAACTAAGATATGTATAGAGGAAGGAAAGGCCATCAGAATATTCTTTAATTTTAGTGTTCATCTTGTCAAAATGATCATTTCAACTTTGGCTAACAGAAAAATGGATGCATCTCTTAATGTGCTTCATATAGCAAACAGAATGTATTTCTGTGGCTTTGAGGATGTTTCTCTGGTGAAATAAATTCCAGCATTTTGGCTTTGGCAGTTTGATTATAAATCATCCTAAAAAGGCTTTATAAATATTTTCCTTAGAACTTGGTTAAGGTTCTGTACCAAGACCCAAACATGCAATGCCTATATTGGAATTGTGATGTGAGTAGTGCTTGGTTGTCTGCCCTGTAGTACACTCAAGAGTTGGGAAGGATCCTATGCAGCTGGGCTTCTGGGAATATTTACTCAGGAAATACTACTGTGAAATATGTCTGTTGTGTTGGGATTGTCAGTTGTCTGGTGCTGTTTCTAGAAGAATATAGAAGGTAGCCAGGATGGTACCAGCAATGCATTGGTCCAAATTAAACATTTGCTTCATGAACAAAATGTTCCTATTGAGTTCACAAGTATGGAAGTGCAAATTAAGTTTGAGGCAGGGGTGTGTGTGTGTGGTGGGTTGACCTTGGCTGGATGTCAGGTTCCCATCAAGCTGCTCTATGGCTCCCCTTTCCCAGCTGGACAGAGGAGAGAAAATAAGATGGAAAACAACTCCTAGATTGAGATAAAGCAGTTTGCTAAGGCAAAAGTAAAAGTTTGCATGTGCACAAAGAGGAAGAAAAATAGGTTTGTTTTCTACTTCTTGTCAGCAAGCAATGTGCGGCTGCTTCCTGGGAAGCAGGGCTTTAGCATGTGCAGTGGTTGCTCTGGAAGGCAGACTTTGTAAATAAGAAATGTCCCCACTTCCTCCTCCTTTCCTTAGCCTTTCTATCTGAGCTGATGACACATGGTATGGAATATCCCTTTGGTTAATTTGGGTTAGCTGGCTTAGCTGTGTCCCCTGCCAGGATCTTGCTCACCCCCAGCCTGCTGATTGGCAGGGAATGTTGGGAGTCAGCACTGATGCTGTGACAGCCCTGCCCAGCAGTAGCCAAAACACTGGTGTGTTATCAGCACCCTCCCAGCTCCCAGTGCAAAGCACAGCGCTGTGAAGGCTGCAGTGGGAAGTGAACTCCAGCTCAGCCACACCGGTGTCCATGGACATCACCATCACAGACGGGAATCACGGCTCCAGTGCCTGCAGCACCTCCTCCCCCTCCTTCCCCGCTGACCTTGGTGTCTGCAGAGTTGTTCCTCTCTCATGTTCTCCCTCCACTCTTCTCTGGCCACAATTATATCTGCACCATAACGTTTTTTCCTTCTCAAATCTGTTATCACAGAAGTGTTACCATTATTTCTGATTGGCCCAGCCTAGGTCAGCAGCAGCTCTGTCCTGGAGCTGCTGGAATTGGTTCTGCTGCTTCTTTGGAAGCTTCTGGCAGCTTCTCAGAAGCCACCCCTGTAGACCTCCCCCACTATCAAAACCTGGCCACCCAAACCCAATACACAGGGTGAAGCACTGGAGTCCCTCTGGAACTCACGGAGTGTAGATATCCACTTGCAGCCTGTGGAGGATGCCAAAAAAGGCCGTGAACCCATGGGAAACCTGTGCTGCAGCAAGCTGCTGGCAAGACCTGTGGTGCTGTGGAGAGAAGGGCCATGCTGCTGCAGCTTTCCTGGTGGTACTTGCGGGCCTGGGGGGGCTCACGCTGGAGGCAGGCTGTGCCTGAAGGGCTGCAGGCTGTGCCTGAAGGGCTGCAGGCTGTGCCTGAAGGGCTGCAGGCTGTGCCTGAAGGGCTGCACCCTGTGGAAGAGCCATGCTGGAGCAGTTTGTGGAGCGCTGTTGCCCCTGAGAAGGACTCAGGCTGGAGAAGTTCATGGGGAGCAGCCTCTGTGGGATGGACCCTGTGCTGGAGCAGGGGAAGGACGCGTGTCCCTGAGCAGCGGCAGAAACCACGCGTGATGAACTGACCCATTCCTGTCTCCCTGTGCCACTGTGGGAGGAGTGGAGCTGGGGAAGAGGGAGGGCTGGGGAAGGTGTTCCTAAGATTTATTTTCCTGGTCGTTATGCTGCTCTGGTTTTGTCAGTAACAAGTTCAGTTAATATCCCCAAGGTGACTGTGTTTGTTTCGCTTGTGACACTGCTCAGTGAGTGATCTCTCCCAGTGCTTATCTCAGTTCATGGACCTTTCATTGGATTTTCTCTCCTCTGTCCACTTTGTGCAAGGGATTGGTAAGAGTGGCTTTGGTGGGTGCCTGGCATCTAGCCAGGGCGAAACCACTACAGTGTGCAAATAAGTCTGTAATTAAATTGGCCTAAAGAACCTAAAAGAGTTTTAATTATGATTCATCTATTTCAGATGTGAAGATGGCATGGCATATTAGCATGCCTTTGGTTCTCTGTCTAGGTAACAGGAATTTTGTTGTCCAATATCAAATATATTTTCACAAAACTTTTTTTTTATTTAATGTGCTGTTCTACTGGATTTTTACATGACTTTCTAGGCCCAGATATTGATCATTTAATCCTTTGCTTTGTTGTATACATTAGTAGGAATCAATTTATATACGCACATTTTTTCTGAAAGCTGCTCTTGAGGTTCCACATTGCCCTGTTTGCAGAGTTGCATTGGTTCTCATGGCTCCCTTTTCAAAAAGAGATTATTATACATTCTGTTGAACATCACAGAAAATCCCTAACACGCTAATGGTTTTGAGGAATTCATATTAAGTTCATATGTCTTTACTTGAAATTTTGTTCACCTACAGTAATATTTCAGATTTTTGAAATGCATATTTCATTGTATGTACCAAAAGGACCTAATTTCTCAAACGTACTTGTATCATCAAAAAATACGGACTAATGTAATTTACTTTATTTATGTGACTTCAGAGGAAACAAGTTTGGCACTCTTGTTCTCATTCTCTTACAGAGTAGGTATCTGGTCATCAAAGAAAAAAGGATTAGAAATCCAACTCTAAAATTATTATGATTATGATTTATATTCATACAGAATATTTCAGAACATATTATCTCAGTCTTCGCATTCCAGCTGTATGTTGGAATTCATGGACTGGAAAAAACTGTATTGCCTGCCAAAGGTTAGAACACTTTTTGGTTAAAAAGAGGAGTTTGACTATGCTGAGCTCTAAATATTTTAATTCCACAAAAACTTCTACATGATGTGTACCATGTGGAAAAGACAGAATGTCACAGTGAAGTTTGTTTTGGTAGTCAAACTAATGGTATTTTTCTCTATAGGATTTCAACATACAAATTTATATGACTCACTGAATTTATTTAAGATTTTTTTTTCTGTTGGTTCTTTGTGGATTAACAGACCATTAAAATGCTGGTGCCAGAACTAGGGCTATACAAAAATTAGCAAGGATTCATGGCACACAGCCCTTGGAAATGCTGGGGAAACATTCAGAGATTTTGACATCTTTGAATCTGGAGGTTGCTTACCTTGAGAACAAGAAGTGGGTCACATGTGTGAGCCCCTTCTAAGGAGAGGGGAAGGAGAAGGGAAAATTGCAAAGGATGTAGCTTCTTTCTGATGCTAGTTTGCAAACTGATATGTGTTTGTGCTTTGGTGGAATCAATTCTTTCTGCACACAAATGTTTGCAAGGCTTATGTCTCAGTTCTTCACAAGGCACATCTTGAGCTGTCAGCTTTTGCAAGAAAAACCCTTATTTATGTACATGTGGTTTTAAGTGCAAGCTCATTGACAGTAATTTTTAGATTGTTACTAAATGCTAGATATTATAGATTAAAAAAAAGGTGGGGGAATCACTTAAAATCACATTTTTATTAAGAGGAAAAAAAATCTTTATAGTATGGTCAGAAAATAGAACTCTGGTATTACAACCTGAAATTAAAAATTATGTGTTGATTAGGGACATTATTTACCACTATAAAGGTGGAGATGATGCACCAAAAATAATCCAGGCTCTAGAAATATTTAGTTGTCTCCTTTGTTTTTCTGCAGTAATTTGTACCAAAGAGGATTAAATGAACAGGCACCAGTATAAATTCTTGCTAGTTAAAAAGTGACAAAGTTTCACAACTGTACTGATCAAACACTGTGCAAGTGAAAAGGCAGTGCACTACATGAGGAAAACCTGGAGATAAATTAGCCTGCTGAAGTGCCTTTCTCTTTCATCAGACTTATTTTATCAGTGGGACATATGACTATCTGAAAAGCACATTATGTTTTCTGTTAGCCAAAACCCCCCTGAATTCATACAATTATGTAGCTTTTATAATATTTTAAAAGGGAGAGCTAGTGATTTTTATGTTGGAATACTGACTTCTGCATGTTGATAATGATGGTAATTGTTGTAAAACCTGGATTTTGTATTTTATGTTTGAAAAGAAATTTTAAAAATATATCTTTAGCAATCTGAACAGTAGCATCTTTTAAAAATGCGATATGGGATCTGATTCAACTTTGTATGTCAAGTGCAAGCATCTTGAAGTCACTGGATTTACAGGTATGAAACTGACTGGGATATTAACTTCAAAAATGAAATTATTATATGCTTATATATAAACACTACTATAATGATAAAAGTCCTTTTTTTCAGCTGCTAACTTTGCTTGCCAGTAGCAGCAGAAAGTGTATGGAGATGGGTACGTAATTCTTATTTTCTAGAACCAATTTTTATCTCAATTTGGAACCTAACCTGCATTGTTTTTTAATTGCTTTTTAATTTTTTTAATTCAGTGATATTATGAAAAAACAGTACTATGCCTACGGAGTTAAAGATGAGCATTCTTTGATAGTAATTTGTACTAATTTGTGCCACACTTCTAACAGTAGGCAGCTACATTTGTGTTAAAGAATTTATATTAAAGGTGGTTTAAATGACTTGAATCTGAGCTTTGTTTTCTTTTAAAAGCAGTATTCATTGTGTTCTGAAAAAAAAAAAAAGCTTCAGTTTTTTTTTAAGGCTGGCAGGGCAAAACTCTGTCATTTCTTGTTGTGCTAGCACTCTCAGCCTGAAAACTGTTTTACCAAATGAATTTTTTTAGTCAGTTTTAGGACTTACTGAACATTCCTGTATTCCCCCTCCCCAAAACATCCTGGTACTTTATTCCCCAGGTAATTGATTTAGTTCCTTTGAAGCACTTGTTGCACTTCAGTCCATGTTAGAACAGTACTATTTTTCCATGTCACTGTGTAGAAAGGCAGGTTTTAGTGCTCATTAGAGCATCTTGTTCATACAAAGCCTGGCTCTGGATGTTGCAAGGCAGGTGACTGTGCTCACCACCTTGGATTCTGGAGCCTTATATTCAACAAAAGCTTCATGACCTTGGCAAATATTTTCAAAAACTCTCTAGTATGGATATTGTTTATGTAAAACATTCTTGATATTGGCATCCTGGTTTTAAGTATTTCTACCTTTTTATATTTTGTCAGAGGTGTCTTTTCAACTATTTACTACAGTATCGGTGTATCTGTTGCTGAAAATGTAACTAAGATTTGTAAAATGTTACAGCTTATGCAATATAATAAAAGATTTGAAAAAGTTATGGATGCCTGAAATTTTGCGTACCTTTGAAGCCATATGTGGGGGGCAGAAGGGGTTGTTACCTAATTAATGTTCCTCTAATTTAATGATTTCTGTTAAGTATGCTAATTTGTTCAACCTTTAAAATTGTTGGAGTCCTGTGTTGTGTACATTTTGCCACAACTGTACCTGAACGACCTTCACTGAAGTTAACTACTTTTTATCATTTAGTATTGTTTGGCTTGTGATTTTAGGCATCAAAGTCAGTTACAATAAAGCAGAGAAGTAAGTGACAAGCTATAAGATACTCAAAGACCCTCAAAATATTGGTTAAAAATATTTATTGTGGTGCTTTCCTATGCTGGAAATGCTCTGCAGTTATTACAAGGGTTTCCACGGCAGCTGTTCAGTTTTCTCTGTTGCATTCACAAGTTGTTTACCTTCTAAATTCTATTAGAATGAGAATAAGAAGTGCACGTTTTTCTCTGTAAAGTGGGCATTTCACTGCAGAGCCATTTCTCTGGTTCATCTTGGTGGTACTCCCAAAGTTTTACGTATTTAATGTGAACATTACCACAGATGTATCTGCAGGAAATTAATTCCAATTTCCGTAATCTCTCCAAAAATAAGAAAAATCACATAGTAATAATTAATAGTCTCCCCTTTTCCCCCCTTCCTCTCCACCCACATTTTAACTCCTAAGATTGCCACATTTTCCCAGGTTGCAAAATGGCTGTAAAAACTGTCAGCTATTTTTTCCTTGTGTATTTATTTTATCATTAGAACTGTAGCAAGTCAGAGAACAAATTTTTTTCCTAACCTTTACTAAGGGAACTGAAAGGTTTTCTTTAATAACACCTCCTGACATATGGGACAAACATCCTCTTCGTCAATTTCTCTCTGATCAATGCATCTTTCTCTTCCTTGTAAGGGTTTTAAACTGTTTTTCAGAAAGAGTATTAATTGTGTGATTATACGAGAGAGGCTGAGTAATCTTATTGTACCAAATTCAGTTTAATAAATTTAAATCAGTTTTTTTAAATAAATTTAAATCAAGGGATTAGTCCCCCTCCCAGCTTATATTCCTGTCAATGAATTCTTCAGTGACCTGATCCTGCTCTCCAGACTACCATAAAAGAACTAACCTAGCCAAACCCACTCATTTCTATTGATGTGGTGGGGTTTAATTCAGCCTTGTTGAATTTTGAGGTAAGTAATACATCCTTTTTGCTATAACAGAGCTGGGGCAGGGGCACGAGCCCCAAGGTGATGAGGAGCAGCTGAGAGAGTTGGGGTTGTTTATCCAGAGATTTTATCGCTCTCTACAACGCCCTGAAAGGAGGGCATGGACATCGGGCTCTTCTCCCAGGTAACAAGGGACAGGACGAGAGGACGCAGCATTAAGCTGTGCTAGGGGAGGTGTAGACTGGACATTAGTAAGAATTTCTCCACAGAAGCGGTGATCAGACATTGGAACGGACGTCAGTGCCCCTTGGAGGTGCTTAAGGAGATTCGGGGCGTGACGCTGGTGTTGGGGCTGTGGGTCACAGCTGGTGTTGGTCACAGCTTGGACTCGCTGGAGGTGTTTCGCAGCCCAGCGGATGCTGTGCTTCAGTGAGGGACGGGTACAGCCTCCGTTCCCGGTGGGAACACGCGGGATCCCGGAGCTGCGGACCCCTCAGCGGCCCCTCAGCGGGCGGCCACCATGGCGCGGCCGGCCCTCAGCCGTGCCCGAGCGCTGAAGGGGCAGCGCCTCCCCTCAGCGGCCATGGCGGGCCGGCCCTCAGCCGTGCCCGGGCACTGAAGGGGCACCATCTCAACAACCGTGGCGCAGCCGGGCACTGAAGGGGCACCGCCTCCCCTCAGCGGCCATGGAGCGGCCGGCCCTCTGAGAATCTCAGAAATGTTATGGTTAGGAGAAATTTTATTTACATGAATTGTTTTTGAATGAGAATTCTTTCAAAAAATCTTCTCATGAGAAGAAAATGAGCCACTGACAGGCTGAAAACCTTACAGACTCAGAAGATCAGACCCACAGTCCCTTAGCCGTGCCCGGGCGCTGAAGGGGCGCCGCCTCACCCGTCCTGCCCGCTGCCCTCGCCGCTCCTCGCTCCGTTTGGAATCCGTTTGTAATAATGTAATACACCTGTTTATTTCCGTGCTTTTTAAAGGCTGAGTAGCCCTGAGAGCTTTCGCAGCAGGATTTCGTTCTGCGCGGCGGTCGCCAGGGGGAACTGTTGCACCCTCTCCAGCCTGCGAAAATGTGTTTATTTACCCTCACTGTTTAGTATTTGTAACAATTATTCAATCATTTGATAGTTACAAGACTTTTGGTAATTGAAGAGTAATTGATCTAGTTTTTTACTGGATATATATATATTAATATATGTAACAGCTATATTATAATATATTGCAGCATATTTAATATATATTATAGTATGCATTATAACATATATTGTAAAATCTATAATATTGTGGAAATTATATATATAATATTAGGAAAAAATTCTTACCTGTGAGAGTGGTGAGGCCCTGGCACAGGTTGCCCCCAGAAGCTGTGGCTGCCCCATCCCTGGAAATGTCCAAGGCCAGGTTGGATGGGGCTTGGAGCAACCTGGGATAGTGGAAGGTATCCCTGCCCATGGCAGGGGGTTGGAAGTGGATGGCCTTTAAGGTCCCTTCCAACCCAAACCATTCTGTGGTGATGTGGTAATGGGGGTTTCAGTCCCATGTATGTTTTTTAAGGTGTAAGAAATTTTTCCTACCCTGTGCTTGGGCTTCTCTGAAGTGCCCTTTTATTTCAGAACTGACTGAATCCAGCTGAAACGTGACAGAGCTGGAGCCGAGCTCCCAGACAGGCAGGCAGGGTGAGCAGAGGAGCTCGGGGGTGCCAGAGGAGGTGGAATGAGGTTCTGGGACCTGTCGCTGCCACGCCAAAATGGATACACCCTCCCTGTGCCAGATGGTGAAGGAAGAGTGTTGGTGAAGAAAAACTGATCAAGCTGTAGAATCCAGATTGGTGCAGAGGTGAGAATAAGTTTAGACAGAAGGGTTTTTGCAAGCTTGGCTCATGAAATAAACAGGGTGAGAGAGAACTGTTGTGTGAAAGGCACCGTCTGCACAGGGATTTGATACAGCCATGACAGGGAACAACTCAGGTGAGCTGGCCACAGCTGTGACTTGAGTCAGCTCAAGTGGGCACGTCAACTGGAACCATTGAAGGGACTGTTTATAACTAAGTTGTGTACTGAATAGTCTTCAGAGTTAATTCTTTTATCTAATTTTAAATAATCCTTAAACTAATCCTGCCAGCAGAATGAGAATAAAGGGAAGGGAGCTGGAAGAGGATCAGTAGACAACATCCCTAGGTGCAACATTTTTAAGCAAAGTCCTCAAGATACCATTTTTAACCAGGTAACACAAGCTTCTTGTAAAATCTCTTGGATCAGCTTGTTCATGTTCTCTCCTTTGTCTTCACCAGAGTGTCATCTCTCCTGAATCATGTTTGAGTAAATAAAAAGTTGGTTTTCCCTTTTCTTTCCCTGCTAGACATGAGGTGTTATAGAGTTAACAGCCATGCAGAAATGTTTTGCACCTGCTGTGCAGGAAGAGGAACCCTAAGAGTGCATAAAATCAATCCATGATCTTGTGATTTATACAATTCTTACTCCTAAATTTGAGAATGGTATCTGACAATACTTGTTTTGCCTTGCAAAACTTTTGAAATGTGGAATTACAAATACACTTAAAGGATTAAGTTACAAATTATTTCAAACTTCTCCACAAAAAGAGCTTCAGAAAAGAAGCACTGTTGCAGTAAATGTTACAGATTAACAGCTGCATTGAGCATAGTTTGGACAAGTTTTCCCAGGTCATTGTATAGGTTTTGGTGAGAACCCAGGCAATGTTTAGTGGCACTGCACAAAAGCTTCCTGAACCCCTAGGATTTGCTGGTTGTGTAAAAGGTACAGCTGAGTGGCATCAGCTGTTTGTGTTCATCTCTCTAAATTGTTACCATCAAGTGTCCAGGTAACAGGGGATTATTTTGTTCAGGTAACAGGGGATTATTTTTGGGATGAAATTTTGGATACTGTGGGATCCCAGTTCTGAATTTCATTTTGAAATAGAAAGTAGAAGAAAAATTCAGTTCCTGCCTCTGTGGAAGGTCAAATCTCTATTTTCTATATACTTGGGAATTCTCTGATTTCCAGAATTTAAGCTATGTGAAATAATACAGGAAAGAGAACTTTGCCCCTCTATTGTCACCTTGTCAAGATTTATTGCTCAGAGAGCAGAAAGATGACTTTTTTACCTTGCTGCTTTATATACTGGTCTGTGAACACTTGGACTTTTTTTGAAAAAGTCTCTATAGTAAACAAATTTGAACAAAATACAGGCAAGTATGAAACAGATATGCAATCCTGATATTTCTGAAATCTCCTGCAAATAATGAAAACAGAAGATATAACTCCTGTCAGAGATAGTAACTTAGTGGTTAAAAAACCTAAGTATTGTCAGACTTAAAAAAGATGACCCTGTGGTAGACCAGGAATAAGGAGAAGCTCATCCTGGTTCTTTCATAGGCTTCCTGAGGGACCTTGAGCAAAATAGTTCAGTGCCTCAGTTTGCTCTCAGGAGTGTTTCCTTTCTCCTCTTCCTGCCTGCTCTGATCCCCTTTTCAAGCAGGGGGAGTTCAGGGCTCTCAGTATATATTGGCAGTGACACAGTGGAGTGTGTTAATGCACAGTATGTGCATTAATGCACACTGGAGTTCTGATCAGCTGCTTTCTGCTTTACTAGCAATCACTGTGCAATGGTCCAAAGTTTGGGATTTGGATTTGTCCAATAGAACACTGGGCTCCTGAAACTGGGCAGCAGTTTCTGAGCAAAGCCACGTGGGTAGAGGTCTCTGGCTGACATCAGCCAGCTGCATTCTTTCCACATAATTTCAAAAGCTATAAATATAAGGAAAAAAGCCAACAAAGACCCCATATCAGAAAAAGCTACTTCTCCTTTTCCTTTCTACAGGAAATATGAAGCTTGCACTGTGACAGAGACCTGGAACAGAGTACAGCATTGATAAATTGGGGCAGATTTGCAGTGGAATGTTCAGGCCTGCCAATAAACTTGCCTGGATGTTATTTTTAAATAATATGGAGAATAATATCTACTCTTGCTTACATTCTTATATAGAAACCATCAGAATGATCTCCAGTGGGATTTCATGACTCCTAAATTATTTAATCATTGTTTAAGAGAGCAAGTGTCCTGAGTGTGAAACACAAGGTTTTCATATATACTGTGTATTAATGCTGCTATAGGGGCAACAAAAACCCACAGCAAATGAAAATCTTTTCTGTGAAAAGATTGTGAAGCACTTCTGTTGCTGATGCTTCACCTGATATCTGCAGATTTGGTTGTTTCTTGAGCAATAAGGATTATACTTCTTTCTTTTTTTTCCCCCTTGTATTCATCTCCAGTTGTACTAACTAGAAATGTTTCCCAGTAATGTCAGTGAAGATAATGAAAAATTGCTTTTTGACTGGTGTTGCCATAATCACAAAGTGAGCACATCAAAAGGAAGAATTGAGTTTCCTGGATCTCTGCTCATAATATTTTCAACCTTTTGTTTGTTTTTAGTATTTTCTTTGGATTTTTTCATCTATCATATAGAAATGTCCAAATTATTTTTCCCCCACAATTTCTGTGTTTGTGCTGTTTAACTGGTTTTGTGGCTATATAGTACAAGGTAAATCACATAGGTGTTTTATCATTATAAAACTGCATGATTCATTTAAGAAGTTTTATATACTAATGCTGCCTACAATATCTGCAGGACAGTAAGGACATATACCCTAACACTAGCCTGAAAATATACTTTTTATTATGTGTAAGGTTTTTGTGGGGGTCATTCCATGATCTTACTTTGCTGCAGTTCATCTAGAAGGCTTTGCAGATAAACAAAACCCCCGAATGAACTGCTTAGTGGGAGAAGTTGTGCATAATGTTTTATACAGTACATGACCTTTAAAGCTCGACTTCAGAAAAGGACCAGAGAAATAATCACTAGGAACAGTTTATTTTGGCACTGTAAAATGAAGTGGTCTTGATACTTCTGACTACTGAGTGATATGTACCTTAGTTTAATGTGTGCTGTACAGTTCTTCCTCTCCACTTTTACTTCAGTTCACTTTGTACAAATGACATTGTCTAGCAAGGACTCGGATTTGCAAAAGTATGTTTTTAATGACATTTCAGAAAGATTAGTACTGACAGGTTTTTATATATATTTCCTATGTGGGGCCAACTCTTCCAGCCCATTTCCTTCAGTGATATCTGGAGAGGATCTGATAAGCTTTATACCGCTTTTCACAGTTCAAAGGGCATTGTCTTCCCCTTCACTCCAGCTGACAACAACAAAGTCAGACATATGTTATCACCATCACACAGGAAGCTGTGAGCCTGCTTGTGTTCAGCGGAGGACAAATGCAGGAAGAGCGTCAGGTTGGTTAAAAGCTGAGGGAGCTGTGCTAAGGTAGTATAGAGCTGATGGTACCAGAAACCAGCAATGCCTTGCTGTATGCCAGGGAGGTTTCAGTTCCAGGGAGGGTGGTTATCTCATGCTGATTGGTTTAATATTTTTATAACATAACTACAGGTATCCATTTAAAGCCTCTTACAGGTAGGATCATCTCCAGTGGCAGGGCTGCATTGCCTTAGAAGAATAATTGCTTAGTTAGTAAAGAAAAAAGCTGCAGTGGGATTAAGTGGTAAAGAATTGAACATGAAGTTCATCTGATCAGATGCAATCTGACTCTGTCAATTAACAAACAGGATGTAAAGTGCCTTACATTTGTTCTGGATGTCCTCATTTTAGCATGCAGTGTATTGTGTATTAAGATTAAAATGATCTATGATATATTAGCAAGCTCATCTTGTGAAATGCTGTGGGTCATGACAGCGTAGTTCTGGAAAAAGTGCATTTTCCACCTCTCTGTAATTTTGGAATGTGAAAGATGGCTTAAAAGAACCTTTATGTTTCAGCACTGATATCCAGTATTCTGGAACCACAGTGGTTAGTGCTAAATTTGGGTCTATTTGCAGCTTCTCCTCTGCTTCCGGTACATTGTTTACTGCTTCAGGAAAGTTTTCCCAATGTATTATATTAGTTCCTATCCTCTGGCTTTTGCTCAGCACAGAACAAATCAGGTCAGCACACTGAGTTCCAGCTTCTGTCTCTAAGGACCACTTCAAGCTCTGCCTCTACCTGGAATTTCTAGGCGACACCAGAAATAACACACACACTGTGGGAATAGAGTACTGCAGAAGCAGAGCTGTGTTGACTCCTTGTCCATGCCTTCAGGGGGTTGGGAATGGGGTCTTTGGTCTGATGGCAGTGCCAGTGAGTGCCATACTGCCATTTGTCCCATCTCCCTACTGGTTGTATCACTGCTTTCACACCATCAGTGGCTATGCCAAGAGCTAAATATACTTTCAGAAGGGCCTTAAAATGGTTTGCTTCCTCTTTTGAGATTACTAGATTACTTTAAATGAGAATCCAGCAGTTGAGCTTTTTCCATTCGGAAGTATAGATCCTGCTTCCAATGCCTGTGTCCTGCCACCTTGGAGTGCTGTGTGGATGGAAACATCAAGCAGCTGTGAAAGTCTGGTGAAGAGGTGTGAGAGATGAGTAAGTAGGCTCATGTTCTTCTGCATTCCTAAGGTGCCTGCATATCTGGCAGGGGGCTCCAAGAGCAGGAAGTGGTGTATTCACAGCAACAGAGGCTCAGAGACACTGCTGGTAAAGCTCTTCATCTCACACAGGGAATGGCAGCAGCTGGGCTCAGAGATTGTCCCTAAAGACTGCTGGCATTTAGCACTACTTTAGGACACTGCTCTGAGGCAGAGAATGAGGGTAACAATAATACTTGAGCTTTCAATCCTGAAATAAACCATTATGGCAAGTAACTCTTACTGTTCCACTATAGAGTTACTGCTGTGAATAGAAACTAGCCATTGTCACATCCTGCTATCATCTTGTCCATCTCTTCTGTTTTACTTGAAAGTGCTTGAATGATTTCATATTATTTTATATTAAGGTATCAATACTGCAGACTTTGTTTATATGTCAGTGTCTGGGTTTACATCATGTCATGAAAGGTTTGTCAAGATTTTGCTGGGGGAAAAGAAGTGGGAGAGGAAGTGGATTGTTAATAGATAGTTTTCTGCCAGCTGGAAAAGAGATGTGACCACATGACATTACAGAGCTCGAGGCTGTGTAGACACAATGAATAGATATGCACCTGTAGCAGTGAGAAGCTTGGCTAGAGGTAGGAGCAAGGAACTGGGTAGGGCATTGAATGAAAAATTAAATGGCACTTACAGCTTTAGCCAAGTGTATTGCAGTGCCATTGAACATCTGCTTTAAACTTGACTTAAAACAATACATTTTTCCATTACTTCAAACTGAATTATCCATTGCTACAGCAATCTGTAAGTTGTACTTGGCATCCCTTTGTGTTAGCTACAATCCAAGTGCTGGAAAACCTGTGCTCACTGATAGAGTAAAAGATAAAAGGTGTCAGTGAGGAAATGACCAGAATTAAACAGATGGTGAAACTAGAGAAACAAGAGATGAGGCTGAGGGAAACCTTTTAGTGAATTGGCATTTAAACTGCCTGTTCAGAGAAGAGGTACTTGGAAGACTGTGCTTGTGGTTCTACAAGAAACATGAGTGATACTATTTTTCTTCTGCCATCTTTGAATTTTTTTATGTGCTCAGTCTTGAGCAAAGCCAGTCAATGCAGTAATTTGAGTTGAACTGCTGAGATCTGGTACTTTAGTTTTGATATGGTTTGAGGTGAGTAGCTGGCCTGTTTGTGTGTACAATTGATCATCTTAATTAATATGAAGCTTTTGATCTGTGTCTATCTGCAGTTCACAAAAGTGGCATTACAAAATTCCAGTTCTGATACTCTAGAAGATTGATTCTTAGCAATTCTCTTCAAAGCTTTATGCAGCTTAATACAGATCTCTGTAGCCTCCAGTGGAACTCTGCACTGTACGTGCATGCAAGCTGGAGCTACTGAGATGCTCTGAGCCACACAAGGTTTTCAAACACATCTGATGACTGCACTTTCCTGACTGTACATTTTGGAAATAACTAAGAGGGCTTTTCTGTCTTAATGAATGTGTCTTTGTTATGAAGAGTTATATTGATAACTTTAGAATATCATCAGTGCCTCAGGATGTGGTTCAGAGCATTTGTATGTGGAAAATTTTTAGAAAGTGGTTTGCACTTTCCGTGTTGCTGTGCATTTGGATGCAATGGACACTTTACCAGTTATGCTCAGTAGAAGGTTTGTTAGCTTGGACCTGTATGTCTGTCCTGAGTTGTCAGTTCATCACAGCTCTGAACACAGGATCCCAAATGCTTCTTCAAGTCTGCATAGCAGAGGCAAACCCCTTCTCTACATCTGTGGAACATCTGCAATGTATTTTACCTACCTGTGGGTAAAATCCTGGACTAGAAATTACATTACATAGGAAGGGTCAACCCAGTTCTTTTTGAACCATGACAATTAACCCTATGTTTGGAATCCTTCCTGAATCCTGAATGTTATTAGTTTCTTCATACCCTAATAGGTCTTTGACAAACCTCCTTTACAGCAGTGAAAATGGCTGGTGCTGGTTTCCCACTACTCCAGTGCTGAATTGCTTCATTTGTAGAGTCAGTCAGTCAGTCAGTGTAGTGCAGACTGGTATTCTCTTCACTGCTCAACTGTAATTTCTGAGATACAAGGTCTATGAGTAGTTTTATGAACATGTATCTAGACAGATGCATATACAGAGATATGTCAGACCAGGTGCAAATTTAATGGGCATTTTTCCATTTGTTCTTCTTTTCTTAGTCCTTTGCCCTTTTGCCAACCATCCTCATGAAGAATTTATGCTAAAAATGCTCTGATTAAAGAGATTTGCTAATGTTGTGGTCCCAAAAGCTGTGTTTGTTACGCACCTCTGGAACAAGATGTTTACCCAAACTCCTTTTGATATCCAGTAGGTTTAACAGCCCTTAAGTGACAGAGATGGAAGGAATTCACACTGGTTGGTAGAAAAAGCCTTCTTGTTCTTACTTGGTGCAGTTTTATCTGAATGTTGCCTTTCTATCTAAGTTAAGATATCGAGGATTGTGACTGCAACAAGCCATCTCCTTCCAGCCTCACAATCATTTGAAAGGAATTTTATTGGGATGGAAACACCTTCAAACGGAGCAGTCACACTGTGAAACTGTGCTTGTCTTCTGATGGTTTGTCACAAGAGGGGGCTGGAGTTCTTTGCAATGCCTAAAAGCTGATCTGTTTTAACTAACTGAGCATGTTCTAGTTGGTTGATCTTATTTTTTGTGAGGATAAAAGAAATCCTCGTAGGGTTTTTTTGTTGGATTGTACTGTTTGTCAAGAATAGACTCAAAAATTATTGAAAGTCTTAAATAAGAAAAGGCGCTTGATAAGAAACCAATTGTTGTATTCATTCTGGTTTTTATTTTGTACCTTGATGCCAAATACATAATTGCAAAAATAATGATGTAAAAAGGATTCTTGGGCATGGTCATACTGTCTGGCAGTGAATTCATAGAATAGGAGCTGTGAAAACAAAATCTCTGTGATGAACTGCATTTCTTTAGGGAACCATCATAAGGTAAACCCATACCATGAGCTATCCAAGCTGAAGTAAATGAAATAGTGATGCTCTGTCTGAGACACTATCCCTGATTTAACTGGTATTTTTAGCATGCCAGCATCCTTTTTAAAGGCTCTGTCCTTGCTTTGTAATGGAGTGACAATTATCATTGCCCTGTTTTGGAATGCTAACTGTGAGCAGGTTTTGGAAAAAGTAATAGTAGAACTCTAGATCCAATTATATTTGGTGGATAATCTCAGAAGGATCTGACAGTGTGGATGATTCTATAAATCCTTGCCTCATTCATTCACCTCTTAGCATGCAGCCCTGGAAGGAGGAGTGTATTTCATGGCACACAGTGTTAGGAGAATGGCTTAGTCCTCACTTGTCCCAGTGGAGTAGGATGATGTGGCTGAGGAGGCAATATCTTTCACATCTAATGAATAAAAGGTCTGGAAGGGTCTAGCCTCCAGCTTTACAGGAGAAAAAGATTTGTCTAAAAGGGTAAATGATTGCAAAGTCTTTGTTTGATCGGTAGTGAATTATTATGATGCAAGAAAGGTAATGTAGAAGTACTGTTTCTGTCTGGGAGGAAATCTAAACCTTCTTTTTCTTTCCAATTCTGGGAAGAACTCAGTCATTTCTCTTTGAAGTACTGGTTTCCATGCCTTAATTCTTCAAAAACCTTTCTCATTCATATCTACATTAGCCACATTCTGAGTTTCTGTTGTGTTGTATTAAATGCCTGTAAACTATCACGAGGGTTGGACCTTTCTCTAGGAAATCTCACTCTGCAGCAATAAACTGATTTCATATCTTGCACATTTGGCAGCAATTCAAGTGTTTTAAAACACCAACAATGCTCCTGGAAGATCTCTGTACACAGCTGAGTGGCTTTGCAGGGTGGGGGCAGTGGCTTTCTCATTTTATGCCTTAATGTTTTAAGTGAGAATATTTATTGTGTGAGTTTTCTTAGAACTAAAATAATAGAACACAAAAAAGTGCAGTATTTTTAAGAGAGAAATGGTTTTCATGTAGCAGTATATATACTTTGAGAAACACTAATGAATGCAAAATGATGAAGAATAATTTTAAACACTGTTAACACATGTGAAAGCATATAGGCAGGAGATTGCATACATCTCTTCTGAGGAACAGCATAATGGAGGCCCATTTTTTTTTTTTCCTGAAAAAGAATACAACTTTTCCTTTACAACTTTGTTTAGTTCATTTTGATACTCTGTTGAGAATTGCAACCAAAGAAGGAAAAAAAAGAAAAAAAAAAGACTAAAGGAAAAAAAAATGAGAGGAAAAAAACAAACAAAAAAATCCCTTGGGCATTGCAGTGGTATATAAAATAGCTCACACTTAAATGGGTTTTGTCTTAAAATTACTGAAGAATTGAAAAGGCATTATATCCTCATTCTTTTCTGTACAGCAGAGTTCACAAATCAAATGCAGGGCACCATAAACGGTTGCCACAATGCGAGCTATGATTTGCTTTGTATTTACTCTTGGGAACTTTGAACAAAGGTCAGCACTAGTTTCATTACCCCTCCCATTTGTATTTTCCCACACTTTTCTTCTTCCCACAACTGAAGGAATCTATCTGGTGCTCATTCATGTCCACCATGTTGTTTCATATTTGAAATGTGACACTTAATTCTCATAAACCGGAGTTTTATGAGATACTGTCATTAATTCTGTCATGTTTCTGTCAGTAAAACGAGGACTCTTTCCTCCTCTTGTTTTCAAGTCAGAAATATTTCTTCTTTCCTATGCAATCAGTTCTCCTCTGTAGAATTTTTTAATTTTTTCTTTTTTCTTTTTAACATTGTTTTCTTTATTTAGAACAGAGCCTGAACATAAAGATATTCTTTCAGCACTACTTCATTGTGGTCAATAATTCAAAATGTAAGGGTAGGCACTAGTTGTCTACCATGAATTATAGTGTGCACCCCATTTACCTCCTCCTGGCTGATTGCTTGTGCTGACCTTGATCCCTAGCTGAAAGATGTGAAGAAGGCTAAAAACTCTTTTTTATTTTGGTAGGGATTATTGCTGCTAAGAATAAGATCCATGGGGACAAAAAGAACAAATATTTTGTAAATTTTTGTATTTAATTTTTCTTCAAAGCATCAGGTAGAGACTTTGTATCTTTCACTTCACTGAGTTAGAAATTTGTAGTTCTTTGTTATGTGTGATAGTTTCAAACGGATACAGGTTTTAGAAACAGCTGGCAATAGAGAAGATTCCTGTAGGTCATGGTCTTCCCATCAAGTCTTTGCACTGCTCTTCAGCTGTTCAAATAAACATACCTCTGCTTCTTGCCTTCCTGCTGAGAAATTAGTACATGAGCCGAAAGAAACAGGTATCATACTACACTACCAAGCAGAATAGCATTTTGTTTGGAAGACCTTTTTATTGATGCTGTTAGTTCACTTATCATCTTCAATATTAAAGATATTAAGTTTTAAAGAGCCTCAAAGTGTAAAAGTTAACAGGGAAACTTACTAGGTTTGTGTATCTTTTAAGACAAATATATATTTTGCTGACGCGTTTATTTCTGTTCTTGCTTTGAGCAGGAGGTTTGCCTACAAAACAACCATAAGTTCCTTCCAGTTTAGTGACTTTATTATTCTATGCTGATGACAGTTTTAGCCCATGGTATGAGTGATCCATTTATCCTAGACAGGTGTACCTGATAAAACACCAAACGGGCCCATCAGCTGTTGCTCCTGTTGTGCAGTTGTTGCTCCTGTTGTGCAGTTGTTTTCATGTTGTTTGTTGACAGGAAAGCACTTGCAGTGTGAAATCCGATTTTTCTCAGGTGAAATTCATCTACAGTCAGAGCAATGAACCAGCTAGAGTGATAGTGGCACAATTTAAGTGTTCAGCTCTGGAATACCAGAATCTCATGAATTTACATTGACACCAAAACGAATTTACCCTTTGATCTTGAATACCCTGTGGGAAGAACAGTCTAAGTTGGTCTGGAATCTAACAGAAATAGCACTTAAAATATGAATTGTGCAGTCGAGAGTGTGCATTTGAGAAAGCCCTTTCAAAGAGTGCACAGAAAAAGGCTGAGCTTTCTGAGATGTGCAGAGTTAGCCGCAAACCCAGTTTGTAGCTGAACTCATTGTTGGCTCTTGGTCAATAATGGATATCCTCTCATATGCAAGAGATCAGACAAAACAAAGCAAGTTTTATTGTATCCTGTTCTGCTAAATAAACTTCTTTTCTCATTCTCAGCACAACTGAGATGCTATTATAATAGCCCTTATATTTTCCCTAAGTAAAAATACATTCAGAAGGAAGGGTAAAAATAATCTCTGGAATATATTTTAGTTCTAAAATGAAAAAAGAAAAACCAGCAAGCAAAGCTGTCTATTTTTACGCTGAAGCTTTTTAGATCACTATTCTTCTGACAGCCAAAAGTAATAAAAAAAAAAAAAAAAAAAAAAAAAAAAAAAAAAAAAAAAAAAAAAAAAAAAAAAAGGGTTAATATTCTCTGTGAAAAAGTCACAGAAATTGGACAGTACAGGTTAAGGCATTTTTTTTTTGGCGGGGGGTGGGCCAGGGGGGTGAATCAATTAAGTCTTCTCTGCCAAAACCCCCAGTGTTAATGATACTTTCTGAAGAAGAACACTTAATAAAAATTTCCTGACCGGCTTTAGTTCCAGTTATTTTATTTGATAATGCTTGCAATACTGCAAACGAATTCTCTAGGAAAAAGAATGGGACATTCATGACTGATTTGTCTGTTGACCTTTATTAGCTGTTGGGAAGTCACTTTATGGCAGTTATATTTTGCAAATGTAATTCTAGTAGCATAAACTTACAATAGTAGGCACTGAGTTTTCTATAATTAAGGTAACCTTCACTTGCTCTTTATTGCATTGGTTATATTTTTCTATTATAAGGGTGGTATTTCCAGTGTTCTGTTCCCATGGGAAATTTTATCAAGCCTCATCAGATGCCTCGTTATAAAAATGTATACCCATCTCTTTGCTAAGTTAGCTGCTTAGTCTCTATCAAATATCACCATCTGCTCTATTATCTGACAGAAGTGCAGATGATCAGGCTAGAGGTGCCTTCGTGCCGGTGTGAGTTGAAAGTTCAGATGTTAGATACACTGGCATCAACCGTATCTTCCTTCCTACCATAGAATTTGAGTGAGAAAAGGATTAGAGGTGCAGCTTCTGTGGTTTGTTCCCGTTTCTTTGGGAAGGCACACCCTCAGAATGTGGGAAAGCAGTGTCTTTTTCCTGAGTGCAGACTTGAGTGCTGGGATTATCTTGATTCCCTCTATAGGCTGGTTTGCTTGCTGCAAACGTGTGCTGCCTGGCCACTGTGGGCCATAGGGAGATGAAGTTAAAATATGGGAGAGGAGCCTCTGCTGCCTTTTGCTTGGCAGCTGAGCTTTGTATGGTGCTATAAATCAGGTAGCCATAAAAAGAAAAATCATCACAGAAGGAAGTGGAATATGATAAACTTCTGTTTACAGCCCAAGAGACTTCCTTTTGAGCTCTCCTCTTCTTTTAGGAAACAGAAATATCACCCTAAGCTGTGTGGTGAATTAATGCCTATTGAATATGTTCAATACGTATTCATTCCTCTTGTGATGGAGAACAGACACTTTAATTGGAGACTCGGGTTCGCTGTGCTGGGCACTGTCCAAGTACATATTGAACAGATTAAGCTGGCTCTAAAGGCTTTACATTTTAATATACCAGACAGAGAAAGGAAAGAGCTTTCTTTTTCCTCCCTCCTCCTCCAACTGTAGGATATTTGATGCATATTTGTAATTCTGGCTAGATGCTTTTCTAGATGGAGAACCACACAATTACAGTATGGCTGTTCTGACTGTAAATGGACTTTCAGTAAAACTTGCGTGTAGTCACTGTGCTTCATTAAATACTAGAACCCAACACAGCTTTTAAGTCAAGGCACAAAAGGTTAGGTTGAAGGAGGGCTGTAATTTTCAGTCTGACCTTGTTCTGTCATTCATTCTAAGCCACATTGATGAAGTGTTTTCATCAGGGAGATACAGTTCAACTAATGACTGTCAATGGTATTTCATGGTGTTGCTGCACCAGTGTTTTGGAACATGGCTCTTGGGCCCTGCATGCATTGTACCATGCAGGGGAGCAGAAACTCCAAGTGATTGGTCCTGTGTTAATAAGTTTAATCTACAGTCAAGGGAAAAAAAATAGGAGACACTGACATAGAAGGAATTAAGTAAATGGTCTTTGAAAATGACGTGAAAAGTATCCTGTAAAAGCCTATTTGCTCCTCAATCCTAGAGTGCCTTTTATCCCATTTTTCCAGAAACAGAAAATTGGTAAACTTCAACATCTCAGTAAAACAAATGACTTAAAACCACTGAATCAGCGATTTAAAATCCAATCTTTGGAACAGCCAACAGTAAGCTTGATGATTCTGTGTGATTTCTTACAGGTTTAGGGTTTAACTACACTATTAGGGAAGAGGAAGGAATGAGTGGAGTTTATATTGAGTTTGCTGCTTAGTCTTCAAATTACAGTCAGACCCTTGCCTAATGCTAGGAAAGGATGTGAGAAGTGTTCAATGTTTTAATCTTGTTCTGTCTACAGAGAACACAGGTTTTTTTAGTCCTCCTGAGCTGCTGTGTCTGTCCCTGTAAATTATGTGATTCTGACTAATATAAACACATCACATTTCCCTTTATTAATAGTGCCCAGTGTTAGATGTGATAATAAAATACACGTCTTCATTTGTAGCTTGGATTTTGGAAATCCCCACAGAGCAATTGAGGAAGTGTAAAGAGACCAACCCGAAATGTCCTGGGAGAATTTCCAAAAAAAGCAAAGCAGCAAGAAATAGAAATCAAAATAATGTCTTTCATTTTCTATGCCCTAAATTCTTAGAACACAACTACTGTTTCACCTCTCTGGCAAAATCACAGAGTTACGATTTTGATATTTTGCAGCTACTGTAGACTGAAAATATTTAAGGCTGTAGTTAGTGACTCTCCTCTGTTCCTGCCTCATCAGCCCCAGCTCTTGAATATTGAATGCCTGTGTTGAGCTCACCTGGAGAATGGGTCTGAAAACTGAGAGATTAAATATGTGCAATCAGCTGGAGTCTCCTTACTCCCCTTGCCAGTTCTGTGGAGCACTGTGATAGGGCTTGGTGGTTTTCTCTCTGCTGCTGCCCTGACTTTGGCTCGCCTGTTCATGGCCTACTTTGACTTCAAATCAGTTTGTGATGCTGGCCCTACTTAGAGCAAGACAGCTCCAAAAGTTAAATTTCTAGAAATAACATAACAGGAAAAATATTCCCAAAGGATTGTGCAGAAAGCATGCTTATAAATTCTGGAAATGTGTTAATTCTTTCCTTGTCTTTTTGAATAAATCTTCTACAGTTATGAGACTTTTTCTCATTTTTTTCAGTTATGAGAGTTTTTATGAGACATTGGAGTATAATCTCCCAGATCATGGTAACTTGAGATAGCCACAATACTAAAATTAATAGATCCTGTAGTTGCTTTTGCTGTTGGGCAGAGTTAATTTGTTTTTACTGAGGGAAAGTGGGTCCATGGTGGGAGTATACTATGTCACTACTGTGATTCTGTGGTCCTAGTGGGGTTTTTTTTCTGATTATTCAAAAGATAAAATGTTAGTATTAAAGGTCTGATGTCAAAGCTTCCCATGATAAGCAAAATTTCTTAATGGTGCACCTGTTAAAATAAGTAATGATGTTGTATTTAGTGGGACTAGACATGCTGACAGCGTGTTGTGCACTGAAATGATTTGCTGGAGACCAGCCAATGCATTCTATAGCTCACCTAGTGAAACTTTATTATAATGCTGTTGCTGTTGAATATATCTGCATAAAGAAATAAGAATTACATTTTGTGTAATGAATAATTAGATTACCCTTACCAAAATAATTCATCAACAACACGCTTCTTGACAATGATTAATCCTTACGCTTTACTAATTCTGCAAAGCTGTTGGCTTGTAACACATTATCCCTGAGCACACAGCACTGCAGAGCTGATGCTATATAGTTAGGATTATTGATTAAATCCTTTGTGGTTCTCAGTATCTGAGACCAAGGTGATCATTTCTTTCTTCTCTGATTTTCCTTGACTGTGTGTGATGTTTTTGTGCCAAAGGGGTGTCACAGGGCTCTGCTGGGCATCCTTCCTGAGTAGTGAGGAGACTGTTTTGCTTCTCTTGTCTGACATCTCCGGTGATATGAATGCCTGCTTCATGTACTCCCACTCCTGTCCTTGCCTGTTTGCTGAACATATTTGCTCACATATTTGTATAAAATGGTTTTACATTATAGAGCAGATGAGAGCTATATGAATAAATTATTATTAGATTCAGTTTAATCTCTCTCCTAGAAACATGGAATAAAGAGTATTACATATTTCTTTTTTTTTTTTTTAATATGCCTAGCATAGTACATGATACAAAACTGACTTCTGGGTAGCATTCATGAGAGACACTTCAGAAGTTCTTTTCAGACTAAACCTTTCTATGACCAAGCTCTGCAGCCATTAGATGAATGTGCTTGAGTCTCACAGACTGAATGGCAAATCTAAATGTTGCTCCATCTCTCTGGGACACATTTTCCTTCCTTCCACGTTTTTCTGGAGGACTTTACATCTTGCTCTAGCACCAGCACCTGCTTCTTTCAGTGCTTGTTTTCTTGCCCCAACAACTATAGCTGGCAGCAACTGTGTTAAGCTACAGCACACACAGGAGGCAGCTTTTGAATTTGGAAGAGCTTTCATTGCTCAAGCAGCTGTTCCTGATGTTCCATCAGAAATCTGTATGGAAGCCAGTTGGATCACATGGACTTAGGTGTCTTTCTTGTGAAGTTATTGCATTATACTTCCTAAGAGGTTCAAGGATTTTTTAAAGGTGATTTAAGAACAAGTTGTCCCATACAGTACTTTCTAAACTGCATTTTTTTCTTCAGTTCTGTGAGGGCATCATTTTTTTAAAGTAATCTTTATTCAAAACTGCAAAACATTGGTCTAAACAGATTTTGTTCATTAAACCTTTTCTTCCTAATTTCACATTTCAATTATAATCCTAGATCTAGAAATCTGTAAAATGCTCATTTCTAGCAGCTCTTCATTTTAATATTTTGTTTTATAAGAGCAGTAGCAGAAAGAACAGCCCACAAAGAGAATACAAGTGACATAAAGCTGTATCAATATTCCATTGTAAGGAAAAAAATAAGCAAAATTCCACTCACTATTCTTGTTCAAGAGCTACTACAGCAGCCTAAAAGCGGCCTCACAGTCACTCAAGAAATGGTTCAGCTAATTTATTTGAGATGTATATGATGGAATTCTTTCCCACTGGCTGATATGAATTTTCCTCAAGGCTAGAAAATTCTAAAAGACAGGGAAATTATTCAGGGTTTTTTTGGTGTTTTTTTTTTTTTTTTGGGTTTTTTTTTTTTGGTGTAAATAACATAGTTCTATAATTTCAGACTGTTGTATATAATGACTATTTGATCTCACACACAATTAGGCTTTGGAACCATCATATTATCTCCAGTGGGTACAAGCAAATTTAGTGTCCACGCTGCTGGAAATCCACTTGTGCCTGTCAGCACATCTGTCCTGAACAGAGCAGAGGTGCTGACACCACACTTGCTGCTCTTGTGTGCTCCCCAGGCTGCTGCCTTTTCTCTATGGCTCTTCAGCATATTGAAGTAGAAATGTTGCAGATGGCCAAAGAGGTAATAGAAGGGTTTTCAATGGACACCTTCCACAGTCTCAAACAAGTTTCTCTCTTTAAAATAATGAGTAGTTTATCTTGGTTAGTGATACAAAATGATTGCAAAAAACACCAAAGAGCCCCCCATAACTTAATAAAGTCTGGTTTTGCATGAAAAGAATGAGTAAGGCAGAGGAAACAAGGGTGTCATAAGATTAACTTGTGTTGAGTTGCGTTATGAGTTTTGGATGAATGGTGCTTATTGTGCCTGGGCTTGTGCAGTGACCTGTCCACATGCCAAGCTGCCTCTCTGACCCCTTCTCCCTACACATGTTTACTGTTGCTGGCTTAGAACCGTACTCAGGGTTTATCTTGAAGGCTGTCCAGAGTTCTTGAGGCAGCTGCTCATCTTCTGTAGGTCTGTGGGAGTCCCTCAGAGCATAAATGCTCTGGATTGCTCACCAGGAGCCAGTAATGCTCTGAGAAAGTGCTGCCTTCTGAGAAGAATTCTTTTGCTTTAGAAAGGAGCAGAAAGTGTTTTATCCTGTGTTTAAAATGTTCTATTTACCATCAGCAGCAGAGTCCACCTGCTCCTCAGTCACATACAGTGCAATGTATGTTGGGTGGATGTAGCTCAAAGACATTACTTCTAGTAGATTGTTTTCCTTGACAGTTTAGCTGCTACTATGTCAAATTCTTTGCTTAATCAACCGTGCACAGAGTTATATAATCAATAAGTTTTTCTACCTATATAAAGCTCAAACATTAGTATTACTAAGTACCCAAAAGTGTCCTTTTACTTCCCTAAAGTGCCCTATGAAATGAAATTCTAATACCTTGAAGGAGAGCATATCTGTAACAATTTCTTCACTTCAGATGGTATCTACTTCAGCCTCCTTAATACCTTCTCTTAAACTAGGGAGAAAGTATAAACTTTGGGACATTTCCAAGAAGCTGTTAACTATTTATGTTAAAACAATTCTTAGCATTTAGAGTGGACAGTATGTAATAACTATAGTTTCTCTGAACCAGTACATAGGGAATAATTTCTTCCTGTACTCTAATTTATGAGCTTGATAAGCTTTATGAATGGAATAGAAATGTTCTCATGAGCTGTTGGTGATTTTTAACAGTATCCACTAAAGCCTTTGGCTTATTTTTGTAAGGAATCTGAAAATATACCCCCAGGAGATTCAAGTATGTTAATTAGATTTTGAAATAATCCAGTCATATGCACTGTTTTCTTAAGGCTCATTTTTTTGGAATATTTCAGGATCAAAAAATGGCATCGATTTCCACCCCCCACTTTTCTACCCTGCAGACATGTGCACATCTGGAGCATTGAAAAAATCCGTTACAATTTGAACAATTTGAAGTTAGGTGATTGTCTAGCATTAATACCAGAAATCTTTGTAGTGGTGTTTGGCCTACTGTTTGTAAAAACCTTATGATGTTTGTACCAAATGCAAAATCATTGCTATGGATCATCACACTACCTTTAGGTTCTCTTTCCTGGGGACATTTTTCTAAATTAGAGATTGAAAATGTCACTAGTGATGTTCCATGGTTTGAAACAGCAGTTCTTGTTCAGAAAAATCAATTTGCAAAGTAAGTTAGAACCACAATAAAAGGATTTTTTATGTCTCTTCCTTCAGAGAGTTCTGAAAGGTGTGGCACATTGAGAGTGTAGTTCTGCAAATGGAGACTGCCATGCTTTGAAGAGCTGGAGGCTTCAAAATCCCTTGGTACCCTCTGGGTACACACCATGTTCTAGAGCTCCAAGAATTTGGTGTTTTTGGCTGCCTGGATGAGAATGCAGCTCTTTCAGTCTCTTCTCCTGACACCCCTCTTTGGCCATGTATCCAGGATGCTCCTTCCTGGGATACCTTGTGGATGGATATGATGTGGATGTATTGAAATGGTTTGTTCTGTTAGCACTAAATGGTTTGTTCTGTCAGCACTAAATGCCAGGTAGCTTCCCCACATCCTTCCACATTTGTGTTTTAAAATCAAAGATACACATGCAAAGCCATCAACGAGGATATCAGGGTTATATATTTATCTCATAACAGCCAATTTTAAATGTCACTCATAGAGAACAATTAATATTGTTCACTTATATAGGTTTACACTGCCTGTGGAAGCCAGTCAGTGAAGAATTATCTTGGACCTAAATGAGGTTCTCCACTGCCTTCTCATTTTTGTTGCACTGAAGATAATGCCTAGCAGTTAAGAGAATCAGAATATTTTAAAGGCATTTTTCTAATTTTTCCAATTATCTTAATTTCTCTAACAGCATTCTGCTTTTCAAATGTGGCTGTCAGTGTATTTCATTGTGCAAAATATTGGATGTCATTGTATATAATTATTTGAAATGTGAAACCCTGTGCAGATTAGTTATGTGGCAGATCAGCATTTTCAATAATGGACAAGAATAGAGGTCTTTAAAGGCAGGCTTTGTCCTGAAGACCTCTATTGTGATGTTAGCATATATGTTAATTAAAGACATGCAATTAGATTGCTCAGCAAAGCCTCAGCATTTTCAAGGCACTTTTATCTTAAAACATACTACAAAAATGGGCTGTACTCTTTGTTGCTCAACTAGATATTAAGCCATAAAATCTCTTTCTGATTAAATTTCCTAATTAAATAATGCAGCCTTGCAAAATACTTGTGACCACAACCGAAGCTGGCTGAGTTCTGCTTTGGTTTGGCTTGTGGGGTTATTTTTGGGGGGTGTTTGTTTGTTTGTGTGTGCAGGATTTTTTGGGGGGTTGTTTGTTTGTTTTAGAAAGGCAAAACATTCAAAAGCAGATCCCTTGGAATATGAGAAGTCTTTTGAGTAATTCTTGAGTAATTAAAGATTCTGCATCAAACTCCAGTGCTAAAAACTTTTAATTACAATATTTTGAATTTGACCAACTATTCAGGTGATCATTAGTAAAGTCATCAAAAAAATCCATCTTGCAGTGCATATTAAACTTCTCTTTGACCCATTTCTTTGGCTGAGACAGCTGTCTTTCAAATTAGTCACTTAAATTCAGGAAAGCCTAAACTAGTGAATTAATAGAATCTACCTTCCAACAAATATTAGGTTATTTAAAAGGAAATCTTTTCATTATGTATAGGATAAAGACAGTTATGAAATTGTGGAATGCAGATTTAAGCATAAATATTAAAGGCAAAGATTGAGCAAGCATGTAAGAAGACATCCCTATTATCTATAGGAGAGTTCTTAGATTTACAGTTCCAGTTTTTATGTTTATTGGAATACAGATATTTTAAGTGTAAAGCTATGAGTTCCTCCAGTCAAAGTTTATGACTTACAGTAGATGTTTATATGAGTATCAGCAAAATAAAACTGTCACAATTCAGTAGTTTAGTAATTGCATGCCTACCCGAGCTGCAATATCTGTAAGTGCATTCCTTTGATGTGCCATAGGGCTGTTCTGAAGCAGAAATGCTCTTTAAAATCAGCAGTATCTGATCAAACCACACCCAGTTTAGCCCTTGTGAAGATGCTGTGGAGCTATCTCCTAAGAGGATGTCTTTAATTAAAGAGATGCCCAGCTCTGCAAAATGATCTCCTAACCCCACAGGGCCAGAACAATGAGTGACAGGAAAGAAGCAACTCTATTTTGATATGGGGGACTCCTTTGCAGAGGAAGGAAAAGTCTCATCAAGTGAGCTTCCATCTGCTTCAGGATGTACTGAAATTAAAAGGACTGCATGTGCCAAGGACACACTTTACATACTCTTGGCTGTGCTGTGCTGTGTGAAGGTTTATTTATTTTTTTTTTTTTTTGTTGTGTTGTGTTGTTACTAGGCTTTATAGTAAATTCTATAAATCTGATGGTCTAAGAGATTACTAAAAATTCTGTTTATGATCAGCTTCTGATTTAAAATTCTAACAATATCCTGTACTGATTTCTGGTCTAAGCCTTCCTAGACTTTCTTTGCTGCTGCTGTTCTATGTTGTACAGGATCAGTAACTAACCACTAAGTGTCAATGACAATGGCTTAGGATTACCATGGTGGCACAAAAGCTCCTTTGAGCGGTTACTGTGGCCCACTCTTTCACTTACCAGTGTAATTTGTGAGATTAGCCTTGCTGACAATCGATTAAAAACTGAGTAGTTCTAAAAGGATGAACATTTTTTCTTAGTTTGTGCATGTTTTATTCAACCCCTGGGTACGATGTTCAATAGACAGTGGATAGATTTATTGATGTAATTTTATTTGTGGTTTGCCTACAAAACTAGGAGCTAAAATTCATATAGAATCAGTAGACCCAGAGCAATTATAATTTAGGACAGGGAGAAAATTATTTTTTGTAAAAAGGACTACTTGTTCAATCTACTCCACACAAGCCACCTCTGTTTTCAAAGTTGATTTCCTTTTCTATTGCATAATGCACCCTGGAGATACTGTAACAACCTTCTAATTAAAAACAACCTGAATTACCATGGAGACCAAAAAATAGAAGTGCTTGCCATAGACCAAGTAAGGAATAAGCCAGGCTGGGAATGTCAAGATACCATTTCTGGAATTTTTATATATGTAAACATAGTTACATGTAGTTAAGTCTCTGGTGTACACATCCACACATGCATGGCCTGGGCTGTGTCAGAAGTGTAACCAAGTATTAAGGGATGTGATTATTATGCTCTACTCAACCACTTGTTAGGCCACACATGGAACACTGTCCAGTCTTGGTCTCCCCATTTCAAGAGACATTATAAGGCTGGAAGGGATCCAGAAGGGAATTACCAGGATGATTAGAGGGTTCTAGAACTTGAAAAATGAAGAAAAATTGAAGGAAATTGCTTTGTTGAACCTAGAGAAAAGGATGCGCAGGGGAGGGAATCTTATCACAGTGCTGCAATACTGGAGGGTATTTACAGACAAGATAGAGGCTCTTTTGTCACTCTTCATGAGAACAGTTAGACACTGGCACAGGTTACCCAGAGAACAGGTGGAGTGTCTCTCACAGGAAATATTTAAGAGCTCTCTTCATAGAGCCCTGGATAACATAACCTAAAGCCCTGTTTGCAACAGAAGGTTAAACCAGATGGTTTCCAGACTCCCTCCCACCCTAGGCTTTTCTGTGGTTCTATGCTCAGGAGAGTAGCTCAGTGGCAAAACAGAGGGGATGGTCAAGTCCACTACAGGGTAAAGTGATTGAGTCTCTGAGATGATGCTTCTCATCCTTTCCCTTCATTTGTGTGTGTGCCTTTGCTGTCCGCAGACCCATGCATTTTGAGGTCACTGATGTTACCCACAGCATTCCAGGCCTGACCCTACAGCTGCCACCTTGTTGTCATGCAGCCTTAGTGGACTACTTATGTGGATTTATGGAAACTCTCTCAGACTTCACCAAAATACACAAAAAGATTCCTTTTTTTTTTTTTTTTCTTCTCAGTAAGTCCAATAGTCTCAATGAGAAGACAGGAACCTTCTTTCTAAGATACACCAGGGTTGTTTGCAAAGTTCAGATGTCTGAATACTTTGCATGAGAGGCATCATACCCCTTCCACTGTAGAGCTGTATTTTACAAACTTAAACCTCCTAAACCTGTGACTACTTGTTGTAGTAGTAGTAGCAATAATAATAACTATTATTATTATGTTATTTCATATGTCCTTGCTGAGACTGATGAGCTGCTTTACAGTGTAAAAGTCTCAAAGCCTGTCAGGGTGAATGATGCGGACTATATGAAATTGTATCCATTTTGAAAATCTCAGTTATCTTTTCTTAAATTATTCTGGTAACAGTCATGCAATGTGGCCAAGTATTTCTCATTCAGAAGGCATTTCATAGGCAGCTGCAGTCAAACACCTCTGTAAGAGGTGTTTACAAACAGAAGTATAGATTATGGCTGGAATTGCTCAAGTGGAAGTTTTATTTAAAATTTTTAATGTTAAAAATTTAAGGCAACACTTTTGCAGCCAAAATTTGTATAAGAAATATCAAAAATAGTAAAGAATACTGAAAAAAATGTTCTCAGTTCTTTTATCCTAAGGAAATTGTTATGGGGGCTAATACCCTGAGTAAACATTCTAAGGGTCCTATTCAGCTTGTCCATCAGATTGGATCTTGCCTTACCTAGGAAAGGATTTTTTGAGCCTTATATTATCTTAAGGAAAACGTCTGGCCTACATCTGAGCATCACTTGAATCTCTTGGTATTGCCTTCCAGTGTGCATTCTGGGGGAACCATTTTATTAACAAATGCCTTACTTGTAGGGGTTGTGCCCAGAGCCTGGGCACTGATACAGACACACCTGCTTGCTTTACTTCTCCCCAGTCTATTCTTGCTCAGGTGTAGCACAATGACAATATGAAAACCTTGTGACTTGCAGATATAAAAATTGTCTTTCCTCCTTTTCTGAATTTAGTGGCCAGCCGTCACGTGGAAAACCTCAAACCTGAACATTTATAAGTTTTCCATCTTTCACCGATGCCTCAATATTTGATTAAAAAAGTTTATTTTGGTGTAAGATGATCAACAATATACAGAGCAAGAGAAGAATAATAGGTAAGGGCATGGAAATGCTATAATATTAGCTCATTTATTGATTCCATTTTTCCAAGTGAAAGCAGTTGAAGGGCATTATGAATTACAGAGTTTGCCTACATTCAGGAGGTCATCTTTATATTTTTTTAAAATATTGCACAAGTAATCTTACAGTTCAAACTTACCTAAGAAGAGCAGACAGCTGAATTCCTTATGATCTTGGAATACAGAACACATCATCAGAGACAGGTTTCATGTCACTGTCATTTATTAGGACATATTGTTCCATGAAGAATGTGTTTATTATACAGCTGCACAAGAGTCTGATTTTCTTGATTTCTTTGTGGTGCCTAGAAGGATTGAAGGCAGAGAGAATGCAAGGGTGCATTCTGTTCCCAGGTATTAGTTATGTCTCAAGAAAAATTTGGACTATTGTGAAACACAGCAACTAGGAAGATAGCAATAGAAACCATAGTTAGTAGAGAAATGTCTAATGAACCATCAGGCTGGGCATCAGCAAAATTTATGGCTGAAATGAAAATAGTAAAAAATGTATAAAAATTTTTCACTCTTATACCAATGAACTGCCAATTAAATATCTAGACCATAGGATGTCTTTGGGATGTGGTGCAATGGTGGGGGAGAGACAAGGAATAGGTATGAATAGATGGGAAGGTAAGGAAATACCACAAAATTGAGGAAGAGAATAATCCTGTGTATTATTTCATCTTCTTGGAGGGAGAAAATATTATATTCAAACTGAATTCCTTGCCAGCAGGTTGGGCCAAATCTCATTCTCACCACCACATCTGATTTGTTTTGCATTTGAAACAGATCGCTTTCAAATTCCTTACAAAAAATAGGAATAAACATTTCTTGGTCTGTAAAGTGTTGCTTGTTAACTCTGGTGAAATTGTTAATTCAGAGCTGGTTTAATTCAAAATTTACAAAAGGATAATGTGACTCCTCATTAAAGAGGAATTTAATTTTACAAGTATCTTGGAAGCTGGGCTGTACCTCTTGTGTGGTGGGGCAGATATTAAGTAAGCAGAAGCAGATTTGTTTCAAACAACTGAGGGCTTTGTTACAGGACTGTCTTGCTTAAATCTTAGGGTCCTGTTGTTACTGACAACCACCTCACATTTCTGGTGTCTCCCGTGGAGATGTTGTCAGTTCAAATAATTAATTCCTTGTCTCCTTTCTAGTCCTCTCTTCCCCATTTTGGTTCTGCATCTGTTTTCCTGCATATGTCTTATCTGGGCAACTGCTGGCCTATTTAAAGTCTATCTTTTCCTTCTCACTATTCTTATAAAATGTTTGAGGGATCATTGCTTAATATGAACCCTTATAATAATTTCTGAATCTACTGTAAGTTTATGCGCTCTGTAACAAAATAGTTCTTTGACTCATTTTTCCAGTTTCTGCTTTTTCAAGGTAAGCCTTAAACTTGCCCTTCTTTATAACAGTAAAGCTATTCTCAACCTGTTGACTTTTGAAGAGAAATTAATTCCTTTCTTTTTGATACTAACATCAAAATAAAAGCAAAAAAACCCACTTGAAATCTGAAGATATAGCTGTAAGACACAGATAGATTCTCATTTGAGAAGCAGTAAAGATAAGGAAGTGAGCTGGCTTCATACTGGAAGGAGAAGGAATTTTAATGCTTACTGACACAATCCTTACACCTAACAGCTTGGACACTTCTGTGAAGTGTTTCAAAACAACAATTGCCATAGAAGGAAAAAGTCAGCTTGCAGACAATACCTTCTATGACCTCAACACCCAAATCCTAGCCCAGAAAACAAATGTTTCTTTACTACTCAGATGTTCTCAGCAGAATCACAGAAATTAGCCAGGAACTTATGCTGAGGGCCAATGTCCTTTGGGGAACAAATCTTGTATTTCAGAAATCTGAGATGTGTTCTGCCGACAAAATTAATGATGTTACAAAACATTATAATTACTCATGCAGAACTTGATTGATGCAGTATGTTCTGAAAGTTCCCATCATATTATTCATAATTGTCTTCTTTCGAAGAGCAATGAGATGTTCTGACTATACAGTTTCCCTTCTGGGAAGGAGTATTTTGTGTTTTGCAAGTTTTTTTAAAAATTATTTATGCACATAACAAAAACACAAAAGGATAATTGTGGTTTAGAATTGCTGAAGTATGTCAGCTGGGATGGGCTGCTTTACTTATTATGGATGTCTATACTGCAGAGAAACATATTATAAAGTGCAAAGAGGTTCTGATGTATTTCAGTGCATTTACACTGTAAGCAATCCCAGCAGAGCTTTATCAATCTGTTCACAACACTACAGTTTTAATATTGCATTATGAAGATTCAGGAATCAGAGGTGGGTGTTCTATCTCATCTTAGAGGTGTATGCATTCAAATAAAGCCCCACCACCTTTTTTCATCCCTCTTTTGTTCTTAGTTTTTTTAAGATTCATGTGGTTTTAGCTATGGTTAGAGGGAGCCTAATTTGATCAAAATGTTGCATTTTCTAGATTTTTTTTTCCAGATTTTCTCAGCTTTAGAAACCTTTCTGCATTTTTTGTTGCCTAGAGGTAAAACATAACCCTGGAATGAAAACATCACTTATTTTTTCCAGAGTCTGAGGTAGAGGTATACTAAAAACAGCTTTAGATGTGAACATTCTTTATGGTGCACTAAACCAGCAGTAACTGGCTAGCCAGTCTCCCCTCTGTGATAATTTGATCATCTGTTGATAAAGGCATGTTTAATACTTTTTTGGAGAACATCTTTCTTTTCTAGAGCTGTGGAATTGGTGTGGTTTTGCTTTGTTTGGTTGACACCTATCCCACTCAAAATCATGGGGTTTTTTTAATGACTATATGCCACTTATTTCATTCTATGTTATTTCTCTTCACTCCCAATAATTTAGTACCTGGGTGTCACAATACTTTTTGCAAATGTTTCTTGCAGTTACATTTTAAAATATTTTTTCATATTTATATATTTAATATTTTTATAAAGAAGGGAATACTAGCCCTGTGTTAGGTGGAGAACTAGACTGTAAAGGGCCTGGTTACATTACAGAGTAGAGAACACTTCTGAGATCCCCAGATATCTCTACTAAATTTTCTTATGGAAATATGCAGCATAAAGCTATTAGAAATACCAGCTGGGGTCTTGGAAAGGGTACAGTTATAGCCTTAATGGCTTGTTATAGCCCTACTGCAGGACTCATTAGCACTGTTTCTCAAATGAAGATACCTAGTATAGCTTCAGGTTGGGAGTTGGAATGGCTCAGCTCAGTGCTGTCCTGAAAGAATGTGCAGCGAGGATACTCCTAGTGGCTCTGGTTCCATGGAAGATCAAGGTATAAAGGGTGTGGACTCTCCTTTGGGATCAGTTTGGAACATGGAGAAGGAAAGCAAATTGACTAAGAGCACAGAATCACTCCAAAATAAGTTAGCACTCTAGACTCAGCTTGAGTAATTTGCCCAAAAAGGAGTTTTAGGAGTTCAGTTCCCTCTCCTCTGTCCAAGCCCTAAGGACACACATACTAGAACACTGCTTTTACTACATTCTGTATTCCTTACTCTCTGTGTAGTGTTCAAAGTATTTTACTAATCATATTGCTGTGTGGTTCTTTGGGCTTTTGTGGTTTCCTAGTGTTAACAGGATTGTCTGAAAAGAGAACCAAGGCCAGGATTTTCAAGAATTCCAGCAAGGACACAGGGGAGTTGGATGGAACATTTCCTTTGTTGGATGTCATGGAGTTGAATGCTCAGCTTTGATGGTCTGGTGTCCAGGCTGCATATTTGCCATTCAGGGTAGTGAAGCAATACTCTGGTTCAGATTCCAGCTACAGTATTAAAATTTTAGCATCTTTCCAAAATTACAGGAATGTAGAAAAATAGGATTGGAAGAAGCCTCAAGAAACCATTTAGGCTATCCCCCTGACAAAATCTGTTTGTTCCATAATCATTCTGACAGCGTTAGAAATTATTAGGTAATAGCCTGAAACAAAATGAATCATATAAAAAAATCTGATCTACATTCTGGGTAATATTTGCCCTTATGCAGAAGCCAGCAGAAAACATTCAATTTTCTCTCTTAACATTACATTAAGATTTAGGCTGACACAATCCTTTATAGTCAATGTGGGTGGGCAGTTGCTGGCAAAGAAGGGTCAGATCCAGAAAGGAATGAATCTCTAGTGGGAATGAGCCTTTTACCTCTTAGTCCACAATGTGGTGTGCTTGACTTAGTAGTTTTCTTCTAATGGATTAAACTTGCTTTATCTCATAAATCACATAAATCACATATTTCCACATTGCTGTCAGTAGAACAAGTCAAACTGAGGTTAATGTATAAATGATTAGACCATAGCTGGCCTTAGGACGGAGAATTGTGATTCAGAGCTGCTCAGGCTCCTGGATTTTAAGTAAAATGCCAATACTCAAAAGTTTTCTAGCTTCATCTAATGAGAATTCTCTAGAAGAGCTAAGAACATATAATTCCAGAAAGTGCATGCTGCAAATGAGCTTGAGCTGTTTGTTGAAAGATGATGTTCATTTTAATGCCTGTTTGGCTCTGTGCTTTGTTATTTTAAGGACTATATCTGGGGGTTGCAGGTATGATATATTTATGATAATAATAACTATTCATTGAATATACTTAAACTTTAAAGAGTACTGATAACTTTATAATAAAAAAGCTGTATTAAGAATTTTAAAGGTACAGGAAGAGAGGCTGATAAGAATAATTATAGTAGTCCTATACTTTAAAAATTCAATTCATACCAACTGGGGATCTGCACATTTCCCTTTCTCTGAAGAGCATGAGGATAAACTGGCAGAAAAATTGCAATGCCTCTGGTAGTCTTTGTGTTCCAAGAACATGCATAGATGGTAGATCTTCTTCTTCACCATAAATATACATTTGCATTTCTATCAGAGATAAGGTACAATATTTGGGTGGGGAATTACAGCAACTGTACTGTTTATTTAAAGTCATACTGGGTTTGGAGTATACAAAATGGCAAATTTTATAGTAGTATAAACAAATCCCAGCAGGGTTTTAAATAATTACATTTCATTTTTTGGAGGCAGAAAAAGCATGCTTCCTAAAGATTTAGAAGTCTGAGAAAGGATATAATTTTTTCATACTTAACCCCTTAGAGATCTCTCTAAACTGGATTTCTAATATAAAAATCTCTTTTTTTTTTTTTAAGTAATACACACAAACGATGAAATGCAGTTGTCACAGTGGAGCAATTTAGACAAAGAACCACCTGCTTGTCTTGGAATAGTTATGTTGTACCTTCCCCAAAAATCATTTGTTACTTTAATGCTGTAGGTATGGTGAGTTAGGGAGGTTTCCCTAAAGGGATGTCACAGGCATAATTATATTTCAGTGTGAAGTGGATGGAAGGCAGCTGTGGTAAATGGCAGTAAATTAATGTTATTATTTCTATCAAATATTTCCACAGTAAAGCATTATTTAATATGCTTGGAGAAATGCAGGCAGGAGCTTCTCAATTTCTTTGTGGCACAGAGTTACCTCAAGGGGAAAGGAACAAGGCCAGTTACTGTAGCACCTGCTCCATTTTACAAACTCAGGAAGGGCTGGAGAGAAAAGTTGTCTAGAGTTTCAAGCAGTCATTTCAGCCTAGATTTCTATTCAGAATTACATATAAATTATGACTATGCCTGGAAGCTGATGAGAAAAAAGAATCACCAATGTGAAATCATTACCTCCTGGTTAAATAATTCTTCAGAAATAGATTAAGATGTTCCACACACTGGATGCTTTGCCTTTTTAAGGCTTGTGTTATATTATTTGTTGAAGCTCCTGCACTATAGCAAAATGACTATAGAGTTTCCTTACACTGATCTCTGCTTGCCAGAGTGTAAGACCCTGCATACTTTTCCTGTGATATAAAGAGAGGAGCTATAAATACTCAAAAGCTAACATTATGTTGAGGCTTGTAAGGTATTGCTATGATGTGAATTTAGGCCATTTTAGAACTGGCATGAAAATAACAGTCTGGTGGGATTTTTTTTTTTTTTTTTGGAAAAGAATACAGCTAGTTAAAAGCTGCCATTTATTATTTTTTCTTGCTCACTTACTGAGTTATAAGATTAGACACACACACCCAAATCATTCATGTCTGGAACATCAAAGTCACACTCCCACTCCCATATAGGTAACCTCTGGATTTTCCACACAACAACCTTTGGAAGCAGAATCTTTCCTGGGAATCCTCAGGGGAGTCAAAATGGGAACTTTGGTGGTTTGGTTTTAATGTAAAAGGTTGTATTATCTGGCCTGTAAGTATAGGAAGCTGTTGCTAAAACAGTAAAGCCTGATGGGGAAATTTGGGGTAAAGGTGCACTTTGGTACTGAAAATGCTGGGAAGTGATTTGCAGCAGAGATATTGCTTCTCTGTAATGAAAAGAGCATGCATGCAAGGATTCATTTACAGATTAATTTGCCAAATCTCTTCTGATTAAATATTTCCTCACTAAACCTTTTATCCATCTGTTTCTCTGGAAGTCTTTAAATATTACCAGTTTCACTTTAAAATAGCCAGTGTGTGCTGGTTTCTTGTCCATATGCAAGTTTCTGGAAGGAAGGGAATATACTGATCATTTACAAGTGCTAAATCTGATCTGTTTCTCCAAGTCTCCTTACCTTGTGTAGTTAAAAAGCACAGATATCAAAGAATATTTTATATGTAAATCATCAGTGAAAAGAAATAAAAAGGAGTAAGAAATTAAATAGTCAGAATGTCTGATTTCCTTAAGATACAAGTACTTATGGTACTCTAAGATAGAATAGACTTAAAATACGATGGAATTCCTTTGATTCTTTTTACTGAAGCTGGCTAGTAATACAGATTTCTTAGATTCATGTTTAGCTTGAGGCAGTGAAAATCTAACTACTCCAGGTGGAATAAATGCAATATCAAGATATGAAATTCTTTCTGGCAGTCTACGATTATATTTAGTATTGGATTGACAGCTAGTTTTTGCTTCTAGTCATATTTTATCACTTTTTTTTAATCCTCATCTTTATCTCATCAGGTAATTTAAATATATAAAGCATGGTACTGACATGACAAAAGATTGCAGAAAAATACCTATAATATGGTATATATTAATACATTAAAACAAAATATAGACATCTGTGCATTTTAAAGTAATTTAATTACACCTTTTTGCATTGTATTTAGATTATTTTCTAGTTTTAATTTGTGAGGGGAAGAGAAATAGATTATCAGATTTTTTTAATCAGCGTAATGAGCCAGTATCAGTTCCTTCATCATCAGGATTATTTAAATTTTCCAGGTTACCTGTAGTGCCTGTGTTGAAGTAATGCACATTTTGTCTGAGCCACGTGCAAGAGAACTGAACGTGATTTTTTGTTGTGAACTTCCCCAAATAAACTGAATAAATTTGAAAAAGCAGAGACACACATATTGACGGAATATTACACTATTGAGGTCAGGAGAGGTTGACAGTGCATTTTTCCAAAATAGAGACCAATTTTTTCTTTTTTGTTTTCCAACACGGTTCTTGTAATTGAGGTTTTAGGTTTCCTGTTTTCTCCTGAACATGCTGAAATCATTTGACTCAGCCCCTCAATACCATTTTTTTTCACCCAAGAGATAAATCACACTGGAAAAGAGTAAAGTGGGAAGAAAAGTTGGAAGAGGCACATGACTGTGCTGGCCACAGGGGTGTCCTTGCTCTTCCCCTGCTCCATTCTTCAATAGAGAGAAAGTGCAGTCCTCAGCTCAGAGTCTGCCTGTTAACAAGATGAGAGAGCATCAGGAGACATTTAGCCCTGCCTCACATAAGAGTTTTACATTTCCAAGGTAGTGCAGAGCTCTTAGGACTTTATCATTTAACCCCTGTGTGGTGTGAGAGCACAAGTGTCTGTTCTGCCATCAGCCCCACAGCTGTTCCTCCCACTCAGGTGTTTTCAGTCTCTCTAAACATGACTCCTCACAGCCAGTTAATTACCTGCTGGGAGAACACCATTCTTTCCACTCACACAGGAAGAAGTCACAGCCTTTGGAGAAGGAGCTGGGGTATGGCTGGGCACAGCAGAAAAATAAAGAAAGTGAATGTATTTTACAATGCATATTACTGGTAAGGAGATTTAAAAATTGAGCTAAATGCTTGGGAGGGTTTCTAAAGCATTTTTTCAAGTATTCCTATCCCACCAAAAAAAGATATTTGTTTGTTTTATGAGTGTGCACTTGTATAAATAGAATTATTCTAAAATAACACTGTATGAAAAGCTGATGTAATTATTTTACTTATTTTTCAGAATTTAGGTTGGAGGATTTCAGTGAGTTACCCATATGTTATCAGAATTTGAAAAATTCTTTCCTATATGTTCCCCTTCAAATTTTGCAGAAGCAAAAATGACTAAGATGAATCCTTGGAAATACTTAAATGTGTAATTTTGCCCACCTTCCCTTAGAAAGAAAGCCTTCCTTTTTAAGAAGGAAACATGAACTGTCTAAAGGTAAACTCTTGCTTAATGCTCAGGCCCAAAATTTTAGATAAAGAAGCAGCTATATTTGCTTTTCTGTTTAAATGACTATGTATGTGTCCATAAGTGGGCTATTACAGTTAGTGTGTCATAAAATTCTTGAGGCACAGTGGTGAACAGATGAAGAGCTCAGAAACAGTAAATTGGTCTCATTTTTTAGGCAGCTGAAAGCCTAAGTATTGTGAAACTATATATTCAAGTCATACTGTTTGTATGAAGATACACTGATCCTGAGAGATGTGATTAAAAACATACCATTCTTTTTTGAAAAACACTATCAGAATCTCTCGTGTTGTCTGCCACAATGGTTTACATTTCTAGCCAAATTAAATGTGTTTCAGCTGTGCAGGTTCCCTGTTAACTCTATTTCTTTGTATTTTTTGTTTGCTGGCATGTGTGGGAATTTGTGCAGTATGTTTCTGGTAGGCTTTTTGTGGAACACCAATAATCTGCATGGACTAACTTTCCTCCTATCTTGTCTCAAATCGAGACAACTAGAAAGCAGTAAAGATAAAACAAATGGTCACAAGAGCACACCCTGCAGTACCTCTGGCTCTACTATTCCTGTAGGTTCTGTATATCCTGCATTTTTAAGAGTGGGGCGCTAAGATGAGGGCATGATTGTGGGAACTGTGCAGGTGCTCGTTGCTCTGGTCTCTGCACGTGTAGGTAATTAAGCTGACTAATTAAGGACGTATTAAGAAGCCCTGTGTCAGGCCAGCAGTCTCTCTCCAGAAGTGGCAAACTGCTGCCAGAGCTTGGGCACCTGGCCCCTAACTGCAAATCACTCTCCTTTGTCCTGCTGAATCCACTGGATTAAGAGGTAACTATTTATTCTATTTTTTGTCTTTGTAACAGTTTCCCAGTTTAGCTTTGGTGAAAGGCTTAATTTGCTCTTTTTCCTCAGCAGAACCAAAGGTAAATCCTGTTATAGCAGAATTTGGATCCACATTTTACATTTTACATGTTTAACTGCATCTTTCTGTGTGTAGCCTGACATGATTTCTATTGTAGGTTTAGAGGACTTCAAATAGAAGTTCTGCATAGAAAACATATTTTATTGCCAACACACCCATGCTTTCTGAATCAATGGAAAGTTTTATGTAAAACTGCCTGTTTCACTTGTTGAGCTGCAGATATTTTCATATCTGCTTGTGTTAATTAATTTAAATGAAGGATGATAGTCAAGCTGGTTGTGAATCACCCCTAAATTGTCAAGCTAATCATTCTTGCCAGTGTTTAGCCAAGAAAGTTTTCAGGGCCAAATTGATTACCAGCTTTATATGCTCAACCCAGTTCAGTAATAGGCAGGAATTTGTTCATTTTGTCAGAGTTTATGAGTTCTAAATTAATTTTTAATATCTGTAACTGAATCAATGTTATCGCTAACAAGAATCTAGAGCTGAAGAAATCTGAATTCTCCATTATTAATGTTTATGCACACTCAGCTTGTTCCATTTCTTACTTTTTGCTCCATGAACTTTTTTTATCTCTTATAGTTTATTTCTTTTGTTCTGTTTCCTAATCACTTTAATATTCCCACCCTTCTATTTTTCACTTTATCCATATTTGGTTACTTATCCTCTTTTCTGTCTTACTGCAGAACTGTGCATCCATAGAAGCAAAGAATGGTTGCATTTCCTTACCATTTTTTTTACCCTCTGCTCTGGTTTCTCGTGCTGTAACTTGGTGTGGTTGCTTATGTACATCAGAACCCTGCTAATGTGATAACATGTGCTGACTCCCTGCAAGAGCTCAGGATCAGCTTTCCATAGTCCCAGTTGGTTTTCATGGAGAACAAGTTACGGCTGTGGCACTGCTTTCCTATAATCCCTGCTGATACGTGGATCCAGCACCTTTAGTTGCCAGTGTAATTTACAAGAAAAGTGCCTTTTGTCAGAAAACTGGCACAACTGAAGTTGTTTAGAACAGTTCTGTTCTAATCCCATGTCTCTGGTTACCCAGTAATTATTAGATCCAGCAGATAGCCTGGCCTTGGGGATATGTAATTCTATTTGTGGTGAAGAGAGATCAGACTTTTCCCAGATTAGGGATATGCATGAAATGATACTCATTGGAAAATTAATTTCTCATGTATTGTAAATACTGCTTTCTGTCCTTCTCCCTGACTCCAGCAACAGTGGCTGTCTTTGGAAGGATTTTGTCATCCCAAGAACCAGGTTATTACATTGCTTTGCAATTTGTCTGATCTTTGAGTAGCTCTTAGTTAAAGAGGTCGATTCTTTCTAGCACAAGTAACAATTGATGGAAAAGATGATACTGCAATTTGGAGAACTGTGTGAAATAGACTGTGTCCCTGATGACAAGCAGCTTTTAAGAAATGTCATATGTTAAAAATAACCTGATAGATGAACAAAGTTTCTCTGGAACATGATTCCATTGAATATCTTGATTTTTCATTTCTAACAGATGGAGCTGCATCTGGTAGTGTAATATAAGTGGTCCCATTCTAAAGAATGGAAAATTGAGATAGTGAGTGCAGGCCTGTCACTTGACAGAGTATCTTGGGAAAGAGCTATGTGACTTGAATAAGTTTAAACAATTTATGATTAGAACTGTCTTTCCCTTGAAGGGTGTCCAGATTAGTCTACTACTTATGCTAAAGTTCTAAGTCTTAACAATTTTCAAGTTATGTTTATAAAGTTTATTAAAAAAATTGTTCCCTTTAAGCTTCAATGTTTTGGTTGATATCCTCTTGTTTCATCACAGCTAAGTTTAACCATATACAAGCATTGCCAGCCAGTTATTTCAATTTCTAGTCAAAGCTCAAGTTTTCCTGTCAGGTTCAATGTCATGTCAATGGTGACAGATGCCATCTTTTCCATATTCACTTCGAAATCATGTGATCACAGAGTGTAATTTTCATAAGGAATATTTGCCTGCAACAAATGTCAGATAGACTTAATAATGTTTTTATTCTATGTTTTCCTCTCAACTTCATTTTGTCAAGCTAGCTGGATAAGAGTTACTCCAGTTGTAATTAGAGCAGTATAAATCAGTTCCTGTCATTTATATTCTCTCATGAATATAGAGGAAAAGGTTAGGCAGACATGAGCAGTGAGGGCTGGCTGTTCCCCGAGAGGGTGAGTCAGGAGCTGGGGGTGATCAGGCAGAAGCAGCACCCAAGTGTGGGGAGCAGAGGGCAAGCCCAGCCCTGGGGTGGCCAGGCCAGGTGTAGGGCACAGCTGGAGGAGCAGGGCTCAGCATGAGGCAGGGCTGGGCTCACCGCGGCAGGAGGTGCAGCTCAGGTCGGGCTGGTGGCAGAGGCTCAGCTGAAAAGCTGCTCCCGCGGGAAGGGGCTTTGGCCGGGCTGTGCAGGCAGGGAAGGGAGGGGGACAGCCTGGCCAGGCTGCAGCTGCACTCCCTGCCTTGGCCCCCAGCCCAGACAAGCCTCCAGGACAGACCCTCCTAGGGCCCTTGCATATGCTTTGCAGTTTTTAAACTTGTAAGAGCTGTTGAATGCTGATATATTTGCTAATTCCATTCTCTGGTAAGGCTTCTAAATCCATATTTAGAATCTTGATTTAATTTTTTTTCTTTAATCTACTGGAGGCTGAAAATCCTTGACAAAATCCTGTAGATTGTTATGTGGGTTCATGGGACTTGGACTTTTCTCTTTATCTCTTCCAAGTTCATTGCTATTATTTTCCTATTGTACTGATACTTGAAGCATTGTCACCTGAGGTATGACCCATGCCAAATGACATATGTAATTTACCTTTTGTTTATTCTGTGCTGTTCCATTTTATAGATATTTGGTAGGGACATCTGTGGGAAATGTCACCAGCCATGCAGAGTAACAAAGCCGTAATGCAGGACTTGTTTTCTCCCTTGCATTCTGTTTAGTTCCATGAGATGCCTTTCTTGTAGCAGTTGTCTTAAAAATGCTGTGACCACAGCTCTCCTTGCTTCACGTCTGACAGAAAAAGGGCTTTTGTAGAATTTTGCAAAATGAATGTCTGAATTAATTCAGGGTGAAAGCAGCCCATCAAGAAAGAAGACTTTACATTTTTTTAACCCTGTACATTTTAGGTGTTTAATTATATTCTGGCATAAATAAGTGGGAGTAAGAAAATGTGGTGTCTGTGGGAAGGCTGTGAGCACCAGGGTGCTCACAGCTGCAGCTGGCATTTCAACTATCTGCCTGCTGAGTGCCTGGGTTGTTAAGTTTGAAGCATTTAGTGCTAGTAGCAGTTCAAAGTACTCTTTCCATCTACCAACTCTACTCTTGCTGCTTTTTCTGTGACATGGTGTGCCAATGCTTCTGTCAAAATCAGCTGGCTTAAGGGGATCAAGGACTGCATGGAGAGCAGGAATACTTTGTGATGATTTTTCCTACTGTTTCCTCTTGTGAAACTGTGTGTCTGGAATTACCAAATTAACCATGGAAGCACTTCTTGTATGCTCTGCATGGGAAGACCATATCAGAGGCCAGTTATAGATACTTAATAATATTTCTGATGTGAAAAAAATCTGCTTAGGAGAAATAAATCAGAAATTCTTCTAACTTAGCTTTCTAAATCCTTTTCCTTTATTTAGTCTGATGTTTTAAATGTGACTACTGTCACATTGATTACAAAAGTAAATAGTGCAGCAATTAAAACATACTTCTAATCCCAACTTGTTTTGGCCTTCTCCACAGCATTTGGTATTTGCTGTAACTACAGAACTTGTGTTAAAACAATTTTGAATTTGCCACCTGTCATTTTTAGTTTTCACTTCCACATGGCATACATAATTTCTTTTTTTCTTGATACAAACACTGTAAATCTTCTAGATTATATTTCTCCTTGTGTAATATAGGGCTAGTAACTCTCTGAGATTCTATTTCTTGTGCAAAGTAAGACAGAATCATACCCTGCACAGAACAACAAATTCACCATATTTTACTCCTATTTTACTTGCAGCATAAATTCTCATGCTGTCTGTTAAAAAGCTGATGTATTAATGCTATAAGTTTCTTGAAAAAAGAGTGTTTGGAAGCTTTCAGTAATTCAGTGCAGAGCACTTGATACAATTGTCAGTCCTTTTATCTGCATGAACAGTTTTATGACTACAAGGGTGAGACAAATGGGGATTTAGTCCTGCAGTTCCAAGTTCCTTTGCTATTTTTGGCTACCTGCCAGAGCACCATGGAGTAAACATGCAGGATTTTTCTCCTTATTCCTGGCATTTGATAAAAGTGGCTCCAAACTGATTTTTGCAGCTAGAAAGCATTCAGTGACCCACTGGAATTCCTAAATTTGTATGCAGCAGCCTATGGAATTCTTAATGGAGAAGCACTATGGATTTACTTAGACTTTGTTGGAGAGGGTGATTACTGCCTGCTAATTTTACTCTGACCTTATCTAAACATTTTAAAAGGTCTAAATAAAACAACCAAGTTTATTACAGTAAAGCAAATCTATTTCATGTTTCTACCACATGCAGAAATCTTTTTCTTAGTGTATGACAAAAATAATTTGTCCTGCCATGAAGATTAGCTAGCTCTATGCTTTCCAGCTTTTGTGGAGTATTTTTAGAGCCTAAGCATTATAGAAAAACATTTGAGAAAATGAATCTAGGAATGAGTTGTGCAGCTCATGAGTTGATGCTGGTAAAGTTTTGAAGAAGTTTCCTTGATAATCGAGTCCAGATCGCAGGGCTGTGAGCATGCAAAGGGCATATGAAAGTTTCTGTGCCTAGTTGGAGCTCTAACTGTATTTGAAAGCAATGAACTGTTTCTCTGTCTCTCTGCATGGATGATACTTTAATTATAGCGTTTCCAAAATATGTGAACTTCAAAAAATGCCTTACATTATCATTGGTGATCTATTGCATTGTTTTATCCTAGATTTTAATGAATGTATGGCACTGAAAGATAATTTTGATGTAGATTTTCCAGAAAGTGTGTGCTCCTCTTTTCTTGTCATTGCTTACTGGAATTAAGTGAAATCAATATAGGTATTTTAAATACTTTTCCTAGACCAGTGTTTTGGATGGTGACAGAGACAAATTGGAAAATGAGTATTTGTGAAAGCACCTTAACTGAAAAAGGACTGTGAATTTTATACTGCAGAATTTTTTATTCTAGCTACATTTGTATGACCAAATCTAGCAGAATGCCCCACCTGACCTCCTGTCACACTGTTCTGAGAAGAGCTAAATCCTCCATCCCAGGTGGTTTTGGTCTCTAGAGTTATATTAGTCCTGATTTCCTAATTAGATTTATTCCCAGAAGGTAAGTTGTTTCTGTACCACCAACTGCTAAGATACATACTCCAAGCCATCATTGAGAAGTGAGCTCTTCACTTAATATCAATGTGCTTTCTGCAAAAATGGGGTTGCAGAGAGGTGATATATGTTGTTTTGGATTTCATCTAAAGATCAAAGCTTAATAGTGCAGGCAGTTAGAATGAGTGTCAGAACAAAAATTCTGAAGCCTTTACCCTCCTGCCCTTCCCTTAAATCAAGTAACATCTGCTACTAGGTTTGTACTGTCACTCCTGAGTTCTATCATGGGGTAAAAAAAACAAGTAAAAAGGTTAAACACATCCACAAGTAATCCTTGACAAAGTTGCTAATTACAGGTTGGTTCAGAAACTACTGTCAACCCAAAAATAGTATTGATTTTCCCCCCCTTTTTATGGCACTGATAATTATAAAGCAATTGATCTTGTTTTTAATTATTATTTTTACTGACATGAAAACTTGGGAAATTTTTGCACCTGTGGAATGTCAGTTCTTGAATTGCCTGTGCATGGATTGGGAACTGGTTTTCCCTCTGTGTGTTCTTGATATCTAGGCAAGTCAGGCTAATGAGGAGACAGGACCTACCCTGGTTCTGTGTTAATTATCCAAGCTTTTGTCACTTTATTATTCATTTTGGGAATGTGTTTCTTGTGTAAAGCCCACCTGCTTTCATGCAGGATTTCAGAGTCACAGTTTCAAGAAATCAGAGAATACGAGAATCTGTTATATCTGGTCAACAATTGAAATTTGGTGGTTTTGCTCTTGTAAGTTGAGATCACTTCCTAAGTTGGCATTGCCTCATTCATTGAACCTTGGGTAACCTTCCTTCTTAATTAACTTTGAGAAAGCATGTAAGTGTAAGCCTACAGATTAATTTTTATTTCTGTGTGTACTTTACTGTCTGCCAGAAGAAACATTTAATTTCCTGGTGACAGGAAGTCCTCTTTGAGCAAAGAATCCCATCCTTTCTGCGGTTATTATGAGGTCCAATACTTAATTACTTTCTGAAATGTGAACAAACAAGGAATCTCTGTGAATTTGAATGAAATAAATACATAGAGGAAAAACTGTCAGTCACCAGCTTGTATTCTTTGCACAAACACAATAATCTGGACTGTAAGGCAAGTAGCACTGCTAGAATTTGTAAAATACGGTCTTGAAGAGCCATAAATGTCTCTTATACTTCCAAAAGAGATAAACCATCTCAGAAGCATTTGCAAGTTTAAGTGCATTAAAGCTTCCAAAGAGTTCCTGTTTGTCAGTAGGTGTCTGATGTCTCTTGACTTCTGGCAAAGTGTAAAATTGCAGGCTGGCTCTGTGTCAGCTTCTGCTGATGGAATCTGCCATAGCTTCCTATAGATAGTAGTCCATAAAGCCCTGTAATATAAGCTGTTGCCCAATAAAAAGTGAAATCCCTTCCTGCCAGTGCCAGCTATGACAATCTAGTGATATGAGCCAGCTCTAAGCTTTGCCTTTTGCTCTCTGTAAAGCTTCATGTCTCATCCTTCATTTGTTTGGGGCTCCCAGATTTTGCCTCACTGCTTGTACTCTGCTTGTCTGCCTTGTTGGCACTTGGATGACATGAGATTTTAGGCCAACAACTTCTAAGAAACACAAAATTTTTAATAATTTGAAACAGAACTTTAAGTTTTTCAGTATGAGGTTGCAACTTAGCTATTGATGTGTGTTTTAGAGAGAAATCCTATTTCTCAGTCGAAAGTGATTTTTTTTCCCCAATTGTGCTTTTATGCAGAAGTGATATGAAGTAGCAGTGATGAATTCAAGCAAAACATGAAACAAATTTTATTGTACTCTTAGAACAACTGGAGTCCTACTTAGAGACAAATGCTAATTGAATTTTTAAGCCTCAGCTCTTTTACACTATTTTTTTTCCTTTGAAAAAATTTCTTTTTCTCTCTCTATGCCTAAACATGGGTGACTAAAGACTAAGTTTTTATTCATTGGCCTGAATATAAAACTATTTTTAACATATATTTTCTGAAAAGCTGTACAAAAATTAAAGGAAACAGTGCCTCAACTGGAGTAAGCTCAAGAAACTGCACTAATGGCTGAGAAACTGACATAGTGGGTTGATCTCTGTAAATATCAGTGGGAGCTTCTCTTGAATGCAACAAAGGGGCTCAGTGCCATGGGGAATAGACATTAATAGCATGCAGAGGATAAGACTGGTGGTAGCAGAAGGTTCATGGAAACATTAAAATGATGTCCTGGTAGTTAATCAGATCTTGAGAATAAGTATTTTTTGTTAGCATCAGGAGTTTGTCTTAAGCTGTTGGCATTGATAAGTAATGTCTACTTTGGCACTTTTTTGGTACACAGAAAACAAAGTGGAAAATTGTAGGTTTGATATTAGCAGATTATTGCTTTATTCATGCTTACTCATTGATCATCTGCTTCACAATTGCCCATTGTGAATGGGCAGAATTTAAGTTGAAAAAACAAAAAAAATGTTCCCATCTGGCTTTTGGCTGCCCCTGTTGGGAGTTGGTAGGCCAAGTACTCGTGGCCTTGACAGGTTGCCCTCTTGGATTCAAGACAACAGGTTGTTATTGCTCATGTGGATCCAAGGGAATTATTGAAATACTAAATATGAATTATTTATCATGGGTTAATAAAAAGTTGATGTAAAAGGACTAATTGATTTGAAAGAAATGCTGGATTTTTAAAGGTAAGACTTAAAAGGTAAAATTGATAGAATTGTATAAATGTTAAATATTGGTCAAAAAGAGTGAATCCTGTGGAACTGTCTGATGAAAAAGGATGTTGCCTAAATTACTTAGAGAGGCAAGCTACGTGTTATCTCAGAGAATTCCAGTGCAAAGCTGTAACATGAGTTCCTGAAATCCACTTGAATAGTATAAAGCAAAATGCACATGATTTCAGTAGATCTTAAATAGTTATTTTAAGAATTTCTTTATTTGAATGTGTTTGTATTAGCCATTCCTTTGGATGCATTCAGAGAGGTATTGTTCACCCTTGTGCTTCTGAAGTACAGTGTGACTGTAAATGCTCCATTGAATCAGTGGAGAAACACACATTCTTTGTTTCAACAATGCACAGTGAAAGAAATCAAAGCTTTTTATGTGGGTTTGGTTTTGTTTTGCGGGTTTTTTTGGTTTGGTTTTTGGTTTTTTTTTTTTGTGAAAAGGGAACAATGAGGAGGACTTATCTTGTGTGCATGTCCAGTCTTAAATGTCCAATGAAAAACGTGTTGTCAGTCATGGAAGCAGCTGATAATTGATAATTCTGCTGCAAATTTCTAGTTTTGATGCACAGAATTATTTTTCTACAGTTCTACAGTAGTCAAAGGAATTATTTCTGGAGTGAGGAGTTGAAGCTGATTGCAGTTTGAAATATACAATATTTATGGTTAATCCTTTGCTATTTAAATAAATTGTAAAAACTGAAGGATGCCCGACTTCCAGGCATGCCATGATAAAGAGAGATTAGCCTGAAGTGGCTTCACTGAAAAGAGAAATCAAATCAGTACCATCTCATTTTGATCTATTATATTATGCATTCTGGTCACATTTCCAGTGTTTCACTGAAAAATCGACTTATATATTTGCTGTTCAGAAGTAGGCAATAAAACTTTAGAGATATTGTAGAAGTTATGAATATAATAATGATTCAGAAATTCCATTATTGCATAGGAGAGTCTGAATGTCTGCTTCTAGGTTCAGCTAAAAATTAAGGTTTCTATCATAGGTCTCCTTTGGCCAGTAAAGAGAATATAATGAGAAAATGGGTGGATGATAATTAAGATATACTAGATGAGTTGGGTGGAAAAGTAAAATGCCCCATGTAGGAAAAGGCGTCTCTGAAGTACAAGGCATTCTTGGATACCACAGGAGTAATTTTGGTTTACATTTCTGCAATAAATGATTTTTTTTCTTACTGGAGAATTGTTATTAGAGAAGTAAGAGTCAAGAAGTTGTTCCTGGAATCTGAAGCCTGAACTTAAGGTGGTAGTTCAGTAGTTTGCTGAGTTCAAGGTAAATAGAATAATGCCCTACTCATCATTTATCCCTCAATCATTTTGAGATAAAAGCCTCAGTGTAATGTAGATATTGTATATTTTAATTTACATTCTGAAGGGATTGTCTAAACCACGTCTGGACCTGACCATAACATATCAAATATGTGGTAGAAATTTGCTCAAAAACCTCAGTATAGCTGAACAGCCAAGCAACAGATTCTTTTTTGACTATCTGAATTTTTCAGATCCATGTATTTAGGTTGAGTGTCCCCTGAGAAACAGGTTTTCATTGGTATTTCCTGCTCCTAGAATTACTGGAAGTTTGAGCCTTTCTCATAGTACATCACAGTTCTTACTCAAAAAAATCCCAAACTAGAGAGGTATGAGGGTACAGAAAAACAAAAGTAATATTTAGGCTTTTTAGGCCTTTGCTTAATAACGGCACAGATAACTAGAGCTAAACAATACCTGTTGTAGCTCATAAAATAACAAACTCTCAAGGATGAGAAGAGTGGTGTAGTAGAGTGACAAGTCTTGGTACACCTGAATGGCAGAATAAGCACGTGGTCAGTCAGCACCTCGTGATCAAGGCTCCAATGTGTAAGGAGCACGTTGGAGGAGGGCAGAAGGTGGAAGACAACCCAGGCTGAGAAATGTTTGCCTTTGCTGTTTAGCAGCACAATGTCAGAGCAATTATGCTTGATTCTAGTCCTCCCAAAAATTCAGTTTACTCAGGATGTCAGTTTGCCACTTTAAAAATAGGGATGCTGTATTCTGACCTTGCTGGGCTGCTGTGAGGATAAACTGTAATAAATTTCAGAAAGCCACTCTGATGCTACCGTGTTGGCTGAACTTGTTAGGTAGAAACAGCAGCACTGTTCTTGACTAAGTTCAAAAATCATGGATAATGGGATTCACATAGGCAGCTTCCATGGGAAAACAGTGAAAGTTTAGTTCTGTTTATTGAATCCAATTAACAAAAATGAAGCAAAAGCATAAAGAACTTAACAAAACCTCCTGATGTTTTCCATTTCTATGATAAATATTTTGTAAAATTTGGCAGTATCTGACATTTGAATGAAAATGATTGCAGGATGAAAAACTGAAGGAAATTAGAGACATTTCTTTCAAGCCAGTTCCCCTGCCTTAATTGCATTCAAAAAGTTCATCTTGTGTTTAACCTGGATGGATTCTAGATTTAAATTTGTTGAATTACATGTAGGACTTAGATCAGAAAAAATAAAAGTTCATCATATGGCTTTCAACTATGTATTAACTTCATTAGGATGTATTTCCTCATAAGATTTTGTAGTTCACTATAGGACAAGACTGTAACCAATTCTCTTTTGTCATTATTAATATATTTTTTGCTTGTTATGATGGACTTTAATCTGATAACAAAACCAGACTAAAAAAAATTTTACACAAGAGAAAACCATACAAATGCTTATAAGATTGCCTTATGATTTCAAAATGAGATCCATTTTTAAATAAAATTGCTCATCACAACATTTGCCTGTCCATTTCTGGGAATGGACACTGCACCTTTTACAAGCTGTAGTTCATGTTATTTGCTCAGACTGGAGGCATTGGGCATCATAAACAGAAGAGATTGTTTTCAACAACTTATGTTTGGCTTAACCTAATTATTCTTACATGATATTTGGACTTGTCTTATGGATGCCCAGCTTAGAATTGGCTAATAATTGGTTTTGTTTCTTTTATGAGTATGAAACAACTTCCCTTCAAAGAATTTAATTAACAAGCATAATACTTATTTCAGGATATTTTGTTGCCACTGAAATCAGTGACAGAACTCACCAAAATTTTTACTTATGTGTCAAAATTTATAGTTACATTAAAATAGTTGTTGGTTCCTTAATGCTTACCTGATTCGTATATTTTTGCTAAAATTCTTGGGGCAATCAGTGAGTTCATACTGGTTTCCCAGTTTGAGTATTTTTGTGGGGCATTTTAGTTTGTTTGGGGGATTTTTTAAACAAGAGAAGTCCGGTATATATTTAGAGATATAGGGAAGGTGGGGGAAATTAACTGAATAGAGAGATTAAGTGGTTAGTGATTTTCATTATTTTAAGGAGTTTGTTGATTCCCATTGTGGATTTAATGTCTGTCACTTCAGTCAGAAAGCTGAGATTGTTTTTGTTGGCATTTCTCCCATGTGAGACCTGATTTTTTGTGCATTTCCAAGCAAAGCTGTCTGGAGCAATTTATTGCGTTGCACGTGTAATCATCATGAACAGACCTTTCCTCATGACCAAAATACTGCCTGCTCTAAGAAAATTGGAACAAGGTGTTGTGCATCATAGGAACACCTGCAAAGAGAAAACCCATCATAACTAATTAGTCTCATATCAAAGAAACCATAATCTAGGGGGACAGGATGAAGAGTTGGGGAAAACTAAATGTTAACAGATGTGACAGTAATTGTTCTGATACATAACAGATTTGTGATAATTATTTATTTTTTTTTTTTTTACATTTGGAAATGTATTCAAGTTTAAAGAAAACCAGGTGAAAGATGTGGGGGGAAATTATTTTTAGGGTTTGGGTTTTTTTCCACATTTCAGAGGAGATGGCCATCAATGAAGTGACTAAGGTCACTAAGTTTTCAACTCTCAAAACATACAGCTGGCTTTTTCAAACAGCTTCCCTCAAAATAATGTCTTCTTTTTTTAGTTATTCTGTGTTTTCAAAGAGATGCAGCAGTGTGGGATGGGCAGCAGACAGGTGAAAATTCCATGATTTTTATTGCAGCCAAGAGCAGATCTTTGCTGTGTTTTAAATGTAATGCTGTGTTCAAGTCCAGTGCAGTTCAGCAATGCTCTCAGGAGCAGCGTGCTTTTGTCACAGCACTGCAGCTCGGTTCTAGCAGGCTGCATTACCACATCTAGGCTTTCCTCTAGGCCTTGCTTATGCCATGGAAAGAGAGAAGAAAATTCAAGTTTCCAAGCTATTCTATCAGAAAGAGGCATTTCTGTGTTTATGTAACAGAGCATTGATTTCCTTCAAAGGCTTCCTGGTGCTCAGAGTTGCCCCGCCTGTGCCCTTTTCTTCCCCAAGTCAATGTCAAATGTCCCACAAGGGGCTGGAAGTTAAAAATATTTGCTTATGCCATAATATCTTGGGGGTTAATTACTGCATGTAATAAGGGATCAGAACACTCTGAAGTGGTTTAAGTGTTTGAGAAATTTAGCCACTGTTCTCTCTGTAGTACAATAAGAAATAAGGACAAATTCCTGGTACTACAATTCTGGGTTTCCTATGGAATCAGAAAAATGAATAGATCCAAAAGGAATAAAAAAGGTGGAATGCACTGAAAGCTAGAGATGTTTTTAACTGTGAAGTCTCGAAGTGCTACTTGGCATCAAGCAACATGAAAAGGCAAAAGAATAAGTAAGATTCAAAAGGCAAAATCTTTAAATACTTCATTTTTCTTCACAGTATTTTCACTTTCAAAAATCTAGATAGTCTGTGTTTTTAGAATTTTGTATTAGTTTTCTAAGGCTCAGTTTTCTAGAAAAGATTTTAAGAATATCTTGATGTAGCAATTTTCAACAAATGGTTCATAATGCTGGTGGAATAGTAAAGTTACAGGCATTCCATACTTCCCCAGCAACACTGCTGCAGCATAAAAGTCACCTTTGTGGGACAATTTAAGGAAAAATTGAAGGTGATGAAGACGGTTGCACTTTGATTACTTATAGTTCTTGTAGCAGGCACAATAAGATAGAAGTTGGAAATGATTGAAATGAGTCATTTTAGTCCATAGGTTACAGGAAAATAGAGTGGAGTTGAACTTGAAAAAATTGCAATATAGGAAATAAAGTTAGTATGTAGGGCAGTGTTTTATATTTTCTTTATCAAATTTCTATATCTGAAATCTTAAAGTAGAATAGCATGAACAGCATCAATTGCAATTGTTTAGCTAATTAATAAAGAAATGCATTTAGCATTCACAGCTAAAATGTCTTACAATAGGATTCTAATGCAGTACTTTTCTTCCCTGTCTCTTACCACAGCAGTAAACATTGCTCTTGTAATTCAGGAACATCAGAGCACCCACAGAGATAAGCAGCTGGTAGCCACATTCTGTGCCTGCAAGCAGAATGGTTTCTCTTGCATCTGGCCAGAAAAAAAGGGCTGTTACCATTTCAGTGGGTTGTATCAGGGCTGTTATCCTACCAGTCAGAGTTTAATGAAAATGGAGCCTTTTCAACTTGTCCATTCAACAGAGATGATCAGTTACTCATTTTCACAGTAAAATGCCCAATAGAAAGTCTGTTCATGAAGCATTTTTTATGCCCTGTTGTTGTTTCTCTTGGAGTTTGGGCTGTATCAGCAACCAGGAAACCATTTTACCAAGCTGGCCCAGTTTCTATTTGCTGACAAGCACTGGGCAGTGTCTTCTTGTAATTCCTGCTGGGTTCCAGCTCCTGGGTGTAGTGTGTTACCAGGAAAGTCATGTCACAGACAGTGAGAATTGATTTATAAAAAGATGCTGTATGCTGCTAGCAGCTTGCAAGACAGCAAGGACTGACAGGGAACTCTCTGGAACCAAGGGCAGGGATTAGGGAAGATTGACACATGAATAAATTCACAGGTGGGTCTAGGGAGCGAATGACAGGTGGGCAAGGGAGGAGAAAACTTGGACAATACCAAACGTATGGGGGGACATAGGAACAAACGATTCAAAAGGGTTTACAAAATTTGCATAAAGGAAACCACACCACCAAAGCATGGTATCTTTGGGGGTGGGCAAAGAGGTATTTCAGCTTTATTTTAGCCAGTCTGCACTGCTGGTAGACAAATACCAATACAATACCAGTACAAACCCATACCAATAGTTTTAACTCTCTTGGAAAAAAGTTTCAAGGACATTGAGTATTTGTTGGAATATGAAATATGTTCTGTATTACTGCTTTTCTTTTGTATGGATAATTAATTTTGAATGATATAGTGGAATTTGCTTTTTTCCCTATTACTGTGCCAAATTGAAAGAGTACAAATAAAACTGGAACTTGCATGGTCAAATATATTTCAAAATAAATTCTTCACAAGTGTTTGTTGTTTTAGAAGACAACAGATAATGTGCATAGAGGAACATGATCTAGTAGATGGGAATCAAATATTCTGTTTGGGGAACTGTAATCTGCTGAAATTCCTGAGAGTCAAATATGCTGTTTAAATGTCACTCACTTCAGGAAAGAAAGAAAAAAAAAAGATGCAGATCATTTTGTTACAATTGTGTGTAATATTAATTCTATATGGTTTCAAAAATTGTATTTGTCAAGATTCATACAATAGTTGGAATAGAGTTGAAACAAGGCTTCTATTGAAAGTCTAAGATTAGCATACACCTTCAGTGTCCTCACTGAGTTTTAAAGCTGCTATAATTGTCTTTTGAAGTAAAAAAGATTTGAACTTTTTTTGGCAGAAATAAACTTTGAGAAAAGTACTGAGGGATTCCTTGTACATCATAACATCAGATTGACTTACATTTTTCCTTCATGGTTATCTTTCAAGGGGAAAATAGTCTGAGGGCAGATTTCTCATCTACTTCTCAGAGACAATAAATCAAAACTTTGTGAAAAAAATTCGTAAACACCCTTGTAAGTGGAAACTTGTTTTCCGGCCTCCTACCTGGATCGCTCCCAAATAGGGCAGAGTGTGTCTGGAGACGGGCAAGGTAATTAACTTTTCTGAAAAGACTGGATGCTCCAATGAAAAATGCTTTGCCTTGCTAAGGTTCCTGACAGGACTGTGTCCTTTTCTGTCCCTCGCCACCCTAAATCGTTATCCCAAGGGAACATTTCCTCTCCTCTGCAAGTAGGAGATTTAATGCTTTGGAAAGATTTCTGTATTCCTGACCAGACGTTTAAAAGCAGGGTTTGTTAGAAGCTTTCCAGATCATTAAACAAATTGAATTAACTTATTTAGTCCTCAGGCCTGGAGATGACAAAATTCAATTCTGCAGAGGTAGCAGCCTGGTCAATCTTCAGCCTCCCCTTCTCTGTACTTCACTGCTCCTTCCTTATGCCCAGCCCTTTTGGAGGGATGCCTGACAGCTGCATGGTCTTTTTTCCCCTGAGCTTCTCACACAACCTCTGCTTCTATGGTGTTTTTTCCTCTTTTCTTTGAGACCATATGCAAATCTCTTTGACTGTTAAAACAGACACAATGGATCAACCCTGTTTAGAGCAAAATTCTCCTTACAGAAAACAATTATTTGAGACACAATGTGTGCTGGGAAAATATTTCTCAGGAGGTGAAGATGAAAACCCAGCTTTCATGTAAATCTATCTGATCCCATGTGTTAATTAAATGCTTCTATTGAGAAGAAACATATGGTATTGTTTGATATCATGAATTAATGACTCAAATGCAGCAAGCAAAAGGGATCACTTTTCTCTGCTGTATGTCTGCATACATGTTCATTTCAAAGACGTATTTCAATTAAGAGTTTAAAATAAATGTAGATAATTGTGGCCTAGACAAAATCTGACCCAGCCAAAAGCATTCTGTAGTTTGTCACAAGATGGTGACATCATTCACAACATAGAAATACATCCCTGCCAAAATTTTTCAAAACACAACAGCTGCAAGTTTTCTTTTAGATGAGAAAATTATTGAAGTAGTATCTTAAGGAAATTTATAGCTATGGGAACTTCTGTCGTAAGTGCTTTGGTAAATCTTTAAAATAGAAATTGGAATAAACTATTTTGTTAAAGTATGTTAAAAGGTAGAAAATAAGATGGTTTTAGCTACACTACTTTACAAATACATTTTTATTTAATTTGAGTGCAAATGGAGGTTGTGTACTGGTGGAAATTCAAATGCTGTTACAAGACTGGGGACTGACAATTCCTTCTGGAGAATACTAATTAAGATGTTCAAAACTTGGTAAGAAAGAATATTATAATTCTATTGTAATGGATAACTATTTCTTTTGGCTTTTTAAAATGCTAATTTCCCCAGCCATTTAAAATTCTCATACACACTTAGGTAAGACAAATGTAGATAAATGAATTTTGCAGAAACTTCATGTGTGAAATCAGGAGACTATCAGAGCTCTGAACAAATTCACATATTCATATTTGCCTTGGGTCCTGGCTTTGATTTAAGGAGCCTTAACATATTTCATGGCTGACAGCATAGTCAAACCCCAAAAAATTACTTACTCTGTAAAGCCCATGGGTGCCTCCAACAGTGTTGAGGAGAGGTCAGGGAGAATGAACACAGATTGGAGAATTCCCACTCTCTCTCTATGGGACAGGGATACCTCTCTGCATGTGGGTCAGGGGCTGGCTGTGCCAGACACTCCTGGCTCTGCAGGGGACACCCTGTGAACCAGAAGTGGCCCAGGCAGGAGTCTGTGGTGTTTCTGGAAAATCTGCTTAAGAAAGGGCAGGATCCCCTTGGCAAAAGAATCATGAGATGCAAGGGAGAATGCCAGGGCACGAGGGACTCCTGAGTAGGGGCAAAGGAAGAACAAGAAACACACCTGGGAAGGAGGAGTAGAGAACAAGAGCTGTCAAAGAAAGGAGGAGAAACAGGAGATGCAGGGCCTGCAGGGGATGTCTGAGCAGGGGCAGGAATGAAAACCTCTCTGAACAAGACTTCAGAGAAAGCATAGGAGAGGGTGCCACACCCAAAATGGCCATGGCCGGTGGAAGAACCCACACCAAAGAAGTGGATTAAGAACTGAAGAGTGGCAAAGCAAAAGAAACTGTTGTTAATTCACAAAAGAAACTGTTGTTAATTCACAAAAGAAACTGTTGTTAATTCACAATCAAATTGTTTGGAATCCCCCAAACTCTCTTTTTTTTTTTCTTTTTTTTTTTTTTTCTCCATGACAGAATGCCCTTCCTCTTTCCTCAGCATTCAGAACTGTTGTTTTGGCATCTTAGAAAGTATAACTCTGTCCTATCTCTGTTTCTGGGTTGCACATCATACATTTGTTGAAGGTTTCTCTGAAGCTTGATTATATTTGTACCTTTCCAGTCTTCCCTTTCCCCCCTAAATTTTCCCAACCTGTTCAGGTCTGTCCTTAGAGGGCAGTTATTGCATCCACTTGGTATTTTCAGCATGGGCCTCTTCTAAGGTGATTACATCCTTTTCTTAGTTCTTCTCCAAGGTGACCAGACATACACTCAGGATGTGGCTATAGCAAGATTTTTACAGTCACAAAATGAAGAAGTTGTTTTTCATACCCTTTCTGAATGACATCTGTTAGCTTTTTTGGCTGTCACTGTCTGAGTCACTGATTTCAGAGGCGAGCCAGTGATGATTCCAGTGTCCTTTTTCTTAAGCTGTAACTGCCAGTCCCCATTTCAGTGTCATCATGGCTTGTTTTAGATTGTCTCTGCCTCCACCCCATCCACATTTCCCCCTTCCCTCCCTGCAGGGGAGTGGGAGTCTTCTATTCCACTTATTTACGTGGAAGTTTTTCTGCTGTGTTCTTCCCTGTTCACAGAGTTTGGTGACTCAAGCTACTTGGCAGGTATGGCATTTGACTGTGTGAAAGAGTGTGATGATAGCCACGGACTGGGAAACTCTCCCTTCTCCAGGCTGGTGATGAATAAAAGAAAATTGCCTTCTGCCCGCTCAGTTGTGTATACTCATGACCCTTTTCTGTCCTGAGAATTGTCCTTTAGTCTATGTTTTATGCCTTTAGGAAGGACTATAGAAAACAACTCCAGGCTTATGACTGCTTCATTTCTTTAATAACTAAACAACATGTATGATCTATGCAAATTGCAGCTATGTGTTCATGTATCCACTTGTAGAGCCACAGTTTGTTTATGCACTTGCTGTTTAGTCAGTACAACTAAGATTTATTTGTGATATTTGTCAAAGGAGGGAGCACATGGATGTGAATCAAGAAGCAAAATCCCTGAAGAGGTAATATTTGAAGTATACAATGTATCCATTCCTGGAAGTATTTCTGACTAAGGTGGGATATGGTTATTGGAGGATGTATTCAGAGGCTTTTCCCTCTCTTTCCATTAGAATTAATTTGTTAAGTGATGACAGTTATAACCTGGTACAGCAAATAAAATTTCCTGTCACATTTGGAACAAGCCTCAATCACATAAAAATTTTGCAGTGATGTACATGAATGAATAAAAGGAGAGAATATGTAATGGAAGTGCCTTTCATAAAACCTTTTTCATTTAGACCCTTTTGTTGAATCATACTAAACTTTAGTTTATAATTAGTCATATCACATGGGTGTCATATACCATATGAGAGGATCCAGGTATGGTAAGAGATGAAATTTAGCCTGTCAAAGCTCAAAGAAGTTTGGCCATTGAGTGGAACAGTAATCCTGATTGTCAGCGTGTGCTGAGAGCGCTGTCATACCCTCCCAGACCCAGAGAGGTGGCAGCCAGGCCACGGAGACTGCTCTGGGGACAGTCATGCCTTCCCTTGTCCTCTTGCTATTTCAGTGAAGTAGTATTCTAGGATCACAGTCAAGTTTAATTTGCTGGTGTTTCTATGTAGCCTTAAAATAACAAATTATCTGTTTTCTGATTTATCAGCTTGTCATTTGAAAATCAAATTCTTATGTGAAACCCCCTTAACTACAAGTCCTACTGGTAAATGGACCTAAACTCCTTAATCATTTGCTTTTGTATTTACATCTGGACACACAGTATTGGGTTGTGAGATAAAAGGATTGTTGCAATAAAATTCAACCTGTACTTTGCCACAGCCACAAGCAAAACAGATATTACATTTTATTTATGAGTTGTGTCAAGAGGTATTAATCTTCAGAAGGATTCATGTGGTGTGAAGACACTCTGCTGGACACAGTAGCTACTGAATTTTGTTTTCTACTTTGTGTGTGAAGGGCTGCCTTGCTGTTGTTCCATATTCATTTGATTATTTGTATGTTTGCAGTAGATGCTGCATTGGAGCAACAGCTTAGAAGGACAAAAAGCTTTTGCTACCTGTGTAACACTGCAGAACTTTTTATAAAATATAGTGGGTTTACTTATTAGGGCAATATGTCCCTCATATTTCTAAGCTCTCAGGAATTTTTGCCAAATTGCAAATAAATATAGCATGACCATTTGTACCTATTTTCTTCAGTATTCCACTGAAGTACTCTGCTTGTTCATCTGTTAGCTTTCTCATTTGTTATGAATTTTCCTAGTTCAAGGACTTGTTAGATGTTAATGGCATTGCTCCAGTGCAATCAGTAGTATTTTAATGATGCATACCAGCTGGAGAATGGGTCTCATGAATTAAACTACTTGTTCTCAGACATTCAAAGGAACCTGCAATAAAATTATTAAAGCTAATGTTCTTTTTTTTAAAATTCATTCTGATGGAGAGCCAAATGTAAGGAAAAAAGAGGAAAAATAAATATTAATAAAATTTGGTTAACATAGTAAACCCAAGAATGTTTCAGAAAATATGGCTAAAATAAATGTGATCTCTAGACATCTTCCATTTTTTTGTTGTTGTTGGTCTGATACTAATCCTGAATATTGTGCTAGAATTTCCATGTTTTAGCAGCTGCAATCTATAATCAATGTTGACATAACAAAAAGGAAATACATTCATGTATGTAATTTTTTTAATGCGTATGGAATTTTGAGCTTTACTTTGTAATCTAATTGAGATAAAATCATCAGTTATTTGTCCCAATTTATAACAAAATCATGTAAGCATTGAGTTACACAAAAATCTTACATGACGATCCAGATGAATTCAATTGCTGTTTAAGAACTAGCCTGATCCTGATGATGGCTGCCTCCTGTAGGAAAAGCCAGGATGGAGAATTCTGGTTGGTTTGGCTTTTTTTTTTTTTCATTTTTTATTCTTCTTATGCCCTGACATATGTATTACAATATAGCACCAAGAGAACATACTTCAAAACACCCTTCAGATCTCAGTATTTCTAAAAGCCTAGATATTTAAGTGATTCTCTTACAGTCTGAGTAAATTAACAGTAATTATGTCCCTCAAAAAAAGAGAGGCTTTGGTGTCACTGAGTGGGTGTTAAGAGTAGATGATTTAGACCCACGACTGATTCCTTTATGAGAGTTGCCTCTATATGGAAAGACATTACAGAAAGCAGCCCAAATAATTTTGAAAATAAAACCTGAATGTCCTGGTTTAGAGCAAATTTCTGAGAGAGCCCCTGAGTGGGATCCCTCTGGGAAGCAAACCCAAATGGCCCCTTCCCCAGTCAGTCCAGGAAAAGAACTTCCTCAGAGAAAAGTGGAAAAAACTATTTATTTAACAAATAAGGTACCCACAAGCATAAAGAATGAATAACATGAAACAATAACAGCTCTCATTGCTCTGGAGGGAGATGGTAAATTCAGAAGGGCCTTGCCATGGGGAGCTCAGCTCACTCAGTCTCTCACCAGCC
>VZUI01092618.1:0-17817 GCA_013401135.1 Cettia cetti | reverse complement strand
TCTGTAGCTACAAGCCTGTCATTAAAAAAAAAAAAAAATATATATATATATATATATATATATACAGTAAGAGAAAAGTGGCTGTAAATTGAAACACAGTCTGCTGTGGGCACATGAACTTCAACTACATGGTGTTATATTAATAACACCATTTTATTTCCAAAATAACATCATAGGCCTGCCCCTGCATTTACTCTGTCTTCATTTGTTGCTACTGAATATATTTAAGAACAAGAAGCTTAAATTTGGAGCAGAGACGTGTTTTGAATGGATATTTTACTAGAATAATTATTTCAGACCTCTAGGAATAGTCTAGACATTTTGTTCAAAAACTCAGCATTGCAATACATAAATCTCTTCTTTTGTGTGTCACAATTGAAACAGCAGTGATTTGTATTGATCAGAGATGTGCTAAAAGCTCTTGGCTGCCCCATATTATGCAGACACATCAGCTGTTACACAATGCAGTCCTTGTCTTTAAGAATGGCAACGTGCTTTATTGGTTACCAAGTGGTGTGAGTGAGAAGAAAACTCCTTGTAATATTGACTTTTTTCAGGCAAGTGCCATAATTCTGTTCTGCATTGTGTCCACCATGATTGGCAGTGTCTGTATCAGAGCTGTCAAAAGAAAGAACTCACTTGCTGTCATCCCAGTGGTGACCTGTGTTGTAGCATCACCACAGAGTTGCTTGTGCAGGGCCAGAGCCCCACTGCTGTGCACTGACATGGAGAGGCAGCTCACTTCCTACCAAAAGGTAGTGCCAAACCAGTTCTCCTGAAGGAAGGGGAGGTTTGGACTACTGGGTCAAGCTGCTGTATTGTTCTAAGCAGCTCGGGGGTGAAAAACCCATGGCTGGCTGTAAATCTGTCAGTGTGCTTACATTGCATCGCACAGGGCCTCTGTTCACTGCTTTTAAACTTCAGCCACACTCGTTGTGTATTGTCACATTTTGATGAGCTGTCTGTGTGCAAGGATGGCAGTGAAGGAGCAGCTTGAGCTCATCCTTCACGCAGTCTGCACCCTTCTCTTGCAGAACCTCATGGCTCAGTGGGAGACTGAGGAGAGCTTTCACATTCTGAACCCAAATTCTTCTGTTTTGTTGTGGCTCAGCACTTGCAGCAGCAGCCACAAGAGGACAGTGTGGTTACACACTTGAGAGTGCCTCCCAATGCTTTCTAATGAATGCCATCCTCAGGCTGTGCGAACTGCTGGGCTGTGTGAAGGCACTGCTTAATTCCTGCTTCCACAGTGTCACAATTCCTCACTATCCGCATGTATTTGAAGAGTAAGTGCCAAATACCAAGAAGGACCAAGTTAGAATGACTCAGTGCCATAAACATGTGAGATGTGTGTAACAGCAGGCACTGGTGGGGAGCATCAGTAGGATATTCCATGGTACATTTACTATGAGCTGTGTAGCTGTGTGCATACATGCACACTCTTTCTTAGTTTTATTTAGTTGTAATGAGGCCGAGGGAGTGGACAAGCGCAGGCAACAGCGCCGTTCTGGGGTGAATTAGATCCTTCACTGTTTATTCTTTCTAAATAAAACATGAAAATTGGTAGTACTAACTTAATTGCTGTTATAGAACATAATGTTTCTCTTTTTTTTTTTCCCTTCTTTTCTAGATATTTCAAGGGAATACTGAATTGTACCAGGAAGTTCGCAATAATTTCATTCCACCTATTATTGCACGTTTTTTTAGGATTAACCCCTTAAAATGGCACCAGAAAATTGCAATGAAAGTAGAGTTGCTAGGATGTCAGTTTAGTATAGGTAAGACAACTGAAAACTTTCAACTGTGCAAGACAAGAAGTGAAACTGTTAAGGTTCTAAGTGAAATTACTACAGTTAAAAGGTATATCATGGGTATGTTTTCAGTGACTCTGAAGTAGTTCTTGGCTGCGTAAGCCTTCTTTAACTGGAACCTCTGAGTTTATCCTAAAGTTATTACACTTAACCAGGAAAATACTGGATTTAGGTGTACACAAGATAATTTACAAAATAAGCGTGTCAAAAGATGCCAATCACTTGCTTTCCATGTCATTGATTCAATGAGGGGAGGGGGGGAAGGGGGATTTCCTCATTATATAACATGAACAAAAGCTTTATAGCAAACTGTTCCGGCTGTCTTCTGAAAAGAAGATACAGGAAACAAGCACTTCAAAGAACTTACCTTATAAATTCTTTTCTTCTGAAGGTCGTGCTCCTAAAATCACCTTGCCCCCACCACCTCAGAACAAGAATGATGAGAAGAATGCTGACTTCATGGATGACTTCATTCATTCAGTGAAGACTTCACTGGAGACAGATAAAACAACTTTCACGCCTGAAATAAAAAACACTACAGTGACTCCAAGTGTAACCAAAGGTATCCACCATTAAACAGTAGAAATGTTTAGAACTCGTTACAGTGCTTTGGCATATATTAAGTGTGCTTTCTGCATTGAAAATTTCTCAAAACTTAACAAATCACAGCAGAAGATCAATCTTTTATTTCTAATATTTACCAGTTATTAAATACACATATGATAAAAGATGTGCAGTTGCATACTGCATGCAGAAACAAAACCAATCTGCCAAGTAATAGATATAATAATATAAATGTATATAAGATATACGTTTTATAGATATATAATAGTTCCATCTTCCAGAACTTGTTCAAACTGAGTTCATCTTTTAATTGCTGAACAAATTTCATCAGAAGGAGAAGTTGTAACTTGGACTTCCCTTCTGAATTAATCAGGTGTAACTACTTTTTTTAATAATTTCTTAGAACAAAATACCTTTGATATAGCAAATATTTTCTGGAGCAGTCTTTTTCGCATGAAATTTGAAAAACGTCACCTGGCATAATCATTTTGTTTATCAAAGAAAATGGTCATAAAGGGAGCAAAGTCACTGCAGATGTGGGCACTGCTGAAGTGTCCTTTGGATGGCAGGGGACAGGATCACACACAGACCCAGCACAGACTGATTGGGATTAACTGTTAAGGTACTGTGGAATTTACTTTTTAAAGGAGGTTCAAACTTACATGGTGGCACTAAGGGATTTTCTCCCTAAATAATAGAATACATTGTTGTAATGGAAAAAACGTATATTAAAACAAACTGGTTGATTGTGATGAAAAACTCTGCAAAACCACCAGCTGTGCATGCATGTAGAAGAGCCAGATGTTAATTGAAGTTTGCACTGTGGGAGCATCCAGCAGAGTACTTAGCTGGGGGATCTGGTGTGATAGACACTAAACGTGAAAACTGTGTGCTTTACCCAAGTAATTTTCAAATCAAAAACTGATTTCTGAGAAGCTCTTTCTGTCTGACACCACTTAATTTAATGGCTTTCAGATGTGGCATTGGCAGCAGTTCTGGTTCCAGTGCTGGTGATGGTCTTCACTACTCTGATTCTTATCTTAGTTTGTGCGTGGCATTGGAGAAACCGGTAAATGAATAGATGGATGAAAGTGCTTTAAGTGAATGGTAGCCTGGTGTGTGGGAATGAAATGCTGCATGTATTGCTCTGGGAACTCTGTGGTCTTGCACTTGTGGAAAGAATTACATTCTTTCTGAGAAAAACCTCACTTGACTAGCAAGGACAACACAGCTTTTTGTAACTGTTTTCATTGGAAGTGCTTTGACTAAAAACTGGTTTCTCTGGTAGCAGCAGACTGGTGATGGCAAGCCAGGTTACTGGTGCTTATACATTAAATTTGAGGACCAGTTACACCCAAGGTGGTAGTTGTTTAACATTAATTAATGCATCTTTTGATAAACAGACTAGCTAAAATAACCCTTTTTTTCTTTTTTTTTCTCACAGCAAGAAAAAAACTGAGGGCACATATGATCTACCTTACTGGGATCGTGCAGGTAACAAAATGGCTTTATGAAACCATTTTCTCACTGTATTTTGTTCAATGTGTATTTCAGATTGCAGTTATAATTTCCACTAGCAGAAGCTTCTCTGATGCTAACTAGGGAAGGCATAGCAAACACTGAATTTCTTTTCTGGACAAACTTAAGTGCACTGCTTCTTTCTCTGATTTCTTTGTTTCAGAAATAGTAAACATCGTGTCTCCTGTTAGAGCTGACTGCTTCAGGGTTTTTTTGTGAACAAAATAGAAAACCTCTTAATTATATGACATGAGGGGAAAAAATTAATTTATAAGGAATGTCTTTATATGTTTGATAACCATTTCTTTAGTACTTCTTTGTCCTGGAAGAAGATCTTTCATCTTAGCGAATAAGTTCTGTCAAAAAATTGTGTCTTCATTGCCCTAGTAAGCATGTGGGATTTAGGTATATCTTCCATCCTACTGTCTTGTGCCTCAAAAATTTAAGATCAGACAGTTGCACCAAGCATCTCTTTGCAATGATCCTGAGAGCACCTGTGCCCCAGGTGCAAAGGGCAGCTGCAGCAGTTGGGTTGGTACTGCTGTGCTTCACTTCTCTGGCCTCCTGTTGGAAACTTGCACACCCGTGTGTCTGCTCACAGGAGTCTTAAGTATGTCTTACCCTTTAGACAAGGAACCTTTTAATCACTTTTATTTGCTACATGGGTATTTCTCATCAGAGCTCACAGCTCTGATGTCTTAGGGTATTACTTAAAATAGTGATAAATGAGTTATTTACCTGCTTTAACAAAATGCAAGCTGTGCTGAAAAATATTTTAGTAGCTTAAAACACAACATATAAACAATCTTTGGTGGATTTTTCCTTTTTTTTTAATCCATGTGAAGGATGGTGGAAAGGGATGAAGCAGTTTTTCCCCACCAAATCAGCAGAACATGAAGAAACTCCTGTACGCTACAGCAGCAGTGAAATCAGTCACCTAAGACCAAGAGAAGTCCCAACAATGTTGCAAACAGAGTCTGCAGGTACTTTGTGGGCCATGGTTTTTTTATACATATATATGCACACACTTTTTAATATATATATTTATATATATGACATGCCAAAAAATGTCAGGAATCTGGCTACATTTAGTTATTTCCTGGGTTTGGGGGGGAACAGAGGAGAAATGAATAGTTCTGTGGGTAAGCATATCTTGAAATGCAGGCTTTTTCATGTCTGTTCTCTCATTTCATGTGCTATAGATAGACACCCAGGTTAATGCAGTAACTGAAAGGTTCTTTACTTGTTTTTAAATCTCATAAAGGGTTAAAGAATTCTTTTGGTTATATTTTCATACAAAAATTTCATCACATTATTTTTATGCACAAATCTGAAATGTGGCACGTGATTCTCTGCCTCACTCTGTGGGTTAAATCATACTTGTGATCTGGAAAAGGAGGGTTTATGGATAGTGGCAGATGCCCTTTCCCTCATGACCCAGGCATGGGAAGAGGATGACTGGCTGTGCCTTGGGTTCTGCGCTTACCTGCTGATGGCAGAGTTGAGCAGACGTGCAGGAATTGCAGCTTTACTGCAGGCAGAATTACTTTCCTCCTTTTGACTGCTAGTCTTGTTTTTACCCAGCTAGGCAGGCTTTTCACCTCCAGCTTTTGTAACTCAGGTTATCTCTTGAGCTAAAATATCTCAGACTACATGCCAGGCTTGCCCCCTCAAAGGACAAAACCTCCACCCCAAGGACCACTTTTTATCCAGACCCAGGCAGAATAATTCTATTTAAATCTAACTTAAAGAGGAGAACATTTCAGTAAGCTTCGTTTTCAGGCAGATTTGCAGCATAGGAAGTTGCAGCTCGCCTGGGAAGAGGCATGAACCTGAGAAGTGGGGATGTTTTGGCTATCCCAATGGCTTTACCTGTTGGGTGGAAAGGAATCTTTTTCCAAAGCGATTGGCACTGGTGGACAGAGATGGAGCACTGGTTTGATGTAGGGATAGTAGTGATCTCTGGGAGACCACTGCCAGGTTGTATTTAATGTGATGCCACTGTAAAACAATCCAGTAAGTGTGTTTATGTTTTGTCTTGCTTGCAACACAGAATATGCTCAGCCCCTGGTGGGGGGAATCGTGGGCACACTTCACCAGAGATCAACCTTCAAACCAGAGGAAGGAAAAGAAGCCAGTTATGCTGACTTGGACCCTTACAACTCCCCCATCCAAGAAGTTTACCACGCCTATGCCGAGCCACTGCCCGTAACCGGACCCGAGTACGCGACTCCGATAATCATGGACATGTCCAGCCATCCCAGCACTCCTCTGGGAGCTCCTTCCATTTCCACCTTCAAAGCTGCAGGGAATCAAGCTCCTCCACTGGCTGGAACGTGCAATAAACTGTTATCCAGGACAGACAGTGCATCCTCAGCACAGGCACTGTACGATATACCAAAGGGGCAGCCGGGGCCGGGCAGTGCCCACCAACTCGTGTACCAGGTGCCACAGAGCGTGGCCCATCCCACTGTGAGTAAGGATGAGCAAAGTTAGCTCGTGGGTAAGGCAGAATGATGGCTTGTTTCTAAAAGCCAGCTCCATAAAGCTCACAGTTTCACTTTTTTAATTCCAAGGTTTTGGTATTGTTAGTCTTAAATAATACAATGTTGAACCAAAAGATGTGGTATGGGGGGGGTCTGGGAAAACAGTAATTCTGCTTTTCCTTAAGCTGTATGTACAATTAACAGCTTGTCTCCTGCAAAAACGTGGACTTTTTTATTACTGCTGTACAATTGTCTGTCAGACATGAGAGAAGAACTCTTCATGATTAGCTCCAGTAATTCGTAGATGTGAGTGATAAATTGGGAGAAACAGTTTAAGTACAAAAGCCAGTTTTTTCTTCCTAATGGTACTATTTCTAGGGGAAAATAACCCCACCTCAATACCCAAAGCTCTTAATTTCTGTGCAAGCACTACAGCTTTTAAAATTCCTCTTTGCTTTGTAAAATGTCTGCACAACTTTGGACTTTACAAGCTACTATCAGGACTGATAGCAAAAATCACTTTAGCTTCATGGCATAAAATAGTTTTGATTCTGAATTACATTATTTCATCTTTTTTAACAGAATTGGGAATTTTCAGCTGTGTGTTGCTCAGAAGGTTCCTGCCTTTTTGGTTAGGTTAGCCTTCCAAAACTAGAAGCTGCTGTCTATACAATCTCTTTTCTGCCTCTTCTCCTTACACCACTCAGTCTTATTCCTTCCTAGGGATCCAGGAAGCACAGATTGACACAAACAAACTACCTGGCAATTGCTTTTATATTTTTCCCTATGCTGTGAGGGCCACTTGAATAGCATCTGCCTCCAAGTCAGACTTCCCTGATGCTCAGTGCAAGAAGCATCCAGGTCTTGGAGGTGACTTGAACTGAGAAAGGCCCTGGCCTGCCCTCCACCAGAGTGTCCATTATTCTGTGTTCAGGTGTGAGCTTTTACAAAAAAAAAGATCTGTACATACTTTTGTGAGTGCTTAAGGAAGCACACAAATATTCTAATGGTGCACAGTTTTTGTTAGAGATGCATTTAGCACATATGGTACGTTTTAGCACAACTGCCAAATTTAGCCTTAGGGCTTTTTTAATGATTGTTCTTATTAGAAGCATGAAAGATTTCAAAACCTTTGCAAAAGAATCAGTACTATTCCAAAGAGTGTCAGTTTCAGATGTATTTATTGGAATTTGTATCCTTTGAATGTTCCAGTGTTCTGTACTATGAAAACATTGCAGTTGATTATTTACTGGGGTAATGTAGACTCATTTTAGCTAGGTAATCACAAAATGAAAAGTCTGAATGGCATTTTTACCATATTTTATCTTGTTAAAAAAAAGCACAGCTTTCTTACCCAAGTAGGAGAAAAGCCCCACTATAAAAATGCTGTATTTTTATTCCAACAGCACTAGTGGAAGGATGCTGAATCAATTTGTACAATGTGGGACCCCTTTGCTCCACAGTAGCCCAGTTTTATGGACTCCAGGGGTTACTGTTTGTCTGTGATGCAATGCAAAGCCTTTTTTATTGCCCAGGTCCTCAAAGGCCATGGACAATGTCTGAATGCAAACTGCAGTGCTGTTGGAGGGGCCATGCCGTAATGCCTTAATGCCAGTACAGAATCCTCACCTACCACTTGGAAATCTGTTTGCAGAGCGGCTGGGAATAAGCTCTGGAGACAAAAATCACCTGTGGCCTCTTCAGCATCTAAATTATGATATTGTGTAGAATCAAAGCATGGCTGGCACTGGAAGGGACTTTAAAGATCATCTGCTTCCAATCCCCTGCCATGGCAGGGACACATTCCACTAGATCAGGTTGCCTGAAGCTCCATTAAACCTGGCCTTAAACACTTTCAGGGATGGGGTATCCATAATTTCTTTGAGCAACCGGTTCCAGTGTCTCACCACCCGCACAGAAAAGAATTTCTTCCTAATCTGTAAACTAAGCTTCCCCTCTTTCAGTCTGTACCCGTATCCCCTTGTCCTGTCACTGCAGTTCCCAACAAGGAGTCCCTCTCCAGCTTCCCCATGGGCCCCTTCAGGTACTGGAAGGTTGTAAGGAGGTTTCCACACAACCTCCTCTTCTCCTAGGCTGAACAGCCCCAACCTTCTCAGCCTGTCTCCACAGGGGAGGTGCTCCTGTCCTCTTACAAACCTCATGGCCTCCTCTGGATTTCCTCCAACAGTTCCATGTCCTTCTTAAGTTGGGGGCACCAGAGCTGGATGCAGCACTCCAGCTAGCATCTCACCTGAGCAGAGATTCCCTCACCCTTCTGGCCACGCTCCTTTTGATGAAGCTCAGGATCCCATTGGCTTTTTGGGCTGTGAGAGCACACTGCTGACTCATGTTGAGTTTTTCATCAGCCATCACCCCCCAGCCCTTCTCTGCAGGGCTGCTCTCAGTCACTTCTCTGCCCAAGCTGTCTGTGAGCCTGGGATTGCCCTGACCCAGGAGTAGGACAGTGCTCCATGAGGTGCCAGCTCTCAGGGCTGTCCAGCCCCTCTGGTTGGCATCCCTTCCCTCACAGCTTGGTGCTGTGGGCAAACTTGCTGAGGGCTCAGTACCACTGTCCCTGTCACCAGCAGGGTGCTGAACATTCTCTGTGCTACCTTAAAGCCCAGGTCTGCAATTTCTGATCATTCATTCTCATTCATTGGGAGTGACATTTTTTAATTATTTGGTTCAGAGCTGGGTATCTTAAGCCTAAATGTGAATATAAGGATGGTAAATAAGACCCATTTGTGAACAGCAAATTCCTGCCTGTAATTGTACTTTTGATGTTATTGCAACTTTTTCTGCCTGACAAAAATAGTCTGCAATCTGTAGTTTTGCTTAAACAGGTAAGTAGCTGTTCTTAGCTATCAGCAGCAACTACGACTGAAATTATCTGAGCTGATTTTATTTGAAGGGGTGGGAAGTTGTTAGTTTCCACTAAGATGTGACAATACAGCTACAGCCAAGTTAAGAATCCTCTCCGTTCTCAACTTGTACCAGTTTAGGCTTAGAAAAACTAATCTACCATAAAAATGAATGGATGTGTCCAAGTCAGTACAAATAACACCTGAATTTAATTTTTACTGCAGACCAGGAATAGTAGAACTGTGGATAGCTGAAGGCTAAGGTGGTGTAAGAATTAAGCAGCTCCTCTACAGTGGGTTATTTTTTTAAGCAAAAATAATGCAACTTCACTATCTGAGGAGCATGAGCTGTTAAAGAAATGGACATTTTTAAAATTTAAGCCGCTTTTTGGAAGGAATTTGGTCCCAGGCTTTGCTCCTGCTTCAGACTTTAAACATGTTACCTACTAGGGATAAGATACTTTTGAACATATAACAGTTGGGTTTAATTGCATGACACACTAAGACTAGAATTTGCCTGTGTACAATAAAGCAAAGGTACATTTCATGGGTCTCGCTTACATATGAAGACATGTATATAAAATGTATTTCAATCTTGTTTGGCTTGAGTATTCTCCCAGAATGTATGTTCTTACCTCAGCATGTATTGTAGTTGCTCAGTATTTGTATATGTTGCTAGGATTTAGACTGTATAAATAGTGAGGGGGTTTTATATGTTAAAAAGTATTTTAAATAAATTGTACATACGTATTACTCAGTACGTTTGCAGTTAACACCTACCTTGTATCTGCTTCATCTGCAGTCTGGAAATGCCAGGGTTGTTTGTGAATTACACGGGGTCAGGCCGGGTCTCCAAGAGTTTCCTGGCAGCAGGAGGGCTGGTCCCTGTCCCATCAGAACAATCCCTCTGCCCTGCTGGAGAGGCTGCTGGTTCTGTCTTCAGTTAGGCCATGGCTGTTGGCAGTCACTGAGTAAAGCTGATGCTGCTTGTGCTTTTTCAACTTCTTCATGTGAATTCCACCACTGCAGTTCTCACACAAAGAACTCAGTCATAATTACTCTTTTATGAGTAAATGTAGTGTGAGTCCACAGCGTCTTGTTGCAAGCTGGAAGAAACTCCTGTTGCTCCACCAGGCACTTCAAATGTCTCTTAAAACATCAAAGAAATGCACACAATTAAAACAGATGATGCTGACCTGTGGGGAGATGAGCATTAAGGAATTCTACTGCATGTGATAGTCCAGAGTCAGCTTTTATGAGTTGTCTGCTCCTTAGGTAAGAACTAAAACAATTGTTGATAATGTAATCAAATGCAGTATTGCTCAGCTTTGAGGGATGCACAACTATCATTTTTATGAAACCACATGATCAGTAACTAAATTCTGATCTAAAAAGTGATATAAAAAAAACTGGTGTCAGTTTTCTGCCTAGCCAGAACTTCATAGTGAGGCTGTCTCTGGTGCCATGAAAAAAGAAAGGAAACAGCTTTTCTGCACATGTCATGACAGTATTGCATGGGAACTGGATGAGACTCCTACTTATGTTTACATATCAGAAGATTAGAACAGCTTTTAAGTGTCCCATCTGCAAGTTGACCTGAACTAGACACACCCCCACAACTCTATGATCAAATTACAGCACAATCAGAGTCTCCCTAAACCCCAACTCAAGTAATGTGATGTTTTTAGCTTTTTTTACCTTTGTACATGGCTTGATGCAAGACAGAATCCAGACTGGTCAGAATGCAGCTGAAGGAGAAGGTGAATGCCTGCAGGTCAGGTTGCACATTAATACATAAAAGTTATTTATAGACTGTAAAGTCTTGGATAATTTTCCAAGTGCCTGAAGATCACTTGCTCATAAAAGCTGACTCTCTGAACATGCTACAGCTTTTTAAGATTTTAGCTCTCCAAAACCAGCTTTTGGCAAGAACAGGTTGAGTGCTAGAATCCCATTCTGTTCAGGAAGGCTCCTTCATTCTGGACTATGCTAGTACATGAGGCTTTCTGAAATAAGGCAAAAACGTTGAGTTTTATTAGTTCAAGAAAAGGAATCAATGTTCTATGTATAAGGAACCTGATCCCTATCTAAACCAGCTGATACAAAGGCATGGATGATTAAAATCAGAAGTCACAGAAACAGGTCTGTCTGAAGACCCTTCTACACTATCCCTTTATAATCTCTCAGAAGTAGATTCAAAATATGGTCTGTGCTGCTGTACCTTCATTAATTGTGATTTTCTTTTTGCCTCCATCAAAAGTCTGACAATTGCCCAGCTGTGAATGTGGGATAAGAAGGCACTGGATCATCCAATAAAGTTACCTGCAGGTGAGGTGAGCAGCTGCCTATCTGCTGAAAGAATATCCAAGGTTAGAATCTTATTTCTAATGAGGAGGCACTTAGAAGTATTGAGAAGTTCCTCATGTCTTGCTCATCCTCTGGATGGGGCAAGATTTGTGGTGTTCCTCACCCTAATGAATACACTTACCTAAAAGACCTAAGCTGGAACTGATTTTTCGTGTGTTGAAGAAATTCTAAATTGTCTCTTGTGCATGTATAATCTCTTTGTACTCTTGCTATACTTGCTTTACTGAAGCTTGCTCACAATGAAATATGTTTGTTTTTTTCCTAAAGTGAGGAGTTTTTCCTATTTTCTGATGACCAAAGCACTGAATGCTTGCAGAGGGGAGGAAAAATAATTTACTGAAACACATCCCCCTCTGAGAAGAGCTCAGCTGGCTGCACTGCAGCCCATTAATCTATAGGAAGAAAAATACAAGCGCCTTTCTTTAGTCTTGTGCATCTTCTCCAAAATACCTGACTAGCTGGAGCAGAATGGAAGGTTCACAGCTCTCTGCTGCTCTGCAGTGGGAAGCACTCAGCTGGGTTACCTTCACCTGGCCATCTGCTTTTGGGGTTCTTGGATAAAAAAACAGCCTGAAGACTGTGCTTTTTCAAGTTTGGCTCAGACAATACAGAAAGTATCAATCCCTTCATGACAGGATAATAAAAAGGATTTGTCAAAACGTAATTGCCGTCAGTGCCAGCAAAGCACAGAAGTGCAGCCGCTGCCAGGGATTCTCGTGGATCTGCTGCAGAAGGGAGGCAGGCAGGAGAGAAGTGCAGTGGAGCAACTGTCCCAACACATAGGTCCCTGTTAATCCTTTTGGAAGCTGGTTGCACTCCCTGACCTGCCAGTGACTGCAAATTTTTGTAGTCCTGTTTCCAGTGGAGGTTTGTAGTATCCACTTAGAGGGAACAGTTTAAAAGGTGAACCTTGTGTCAACAGTTAAGTAACATCCCATAGCTGCCAAAGTCAGGATCTACTTTGCATTTCATGAACTGAAGAGACAAAAAGAAATTTCCATAACGATTACTAGGAGCAAGTGAGGAATGGCTACAAAGAGAATGTGTTAAAGGATGCGAAATGTGTGTTTTGTAGTTTAGGATCAAAAGGCAGACAAATTTCGCACATTACCTCTAAGAGGCAATAAAGAAAGTAATTAAGAAACAAAAAAAGCCAGTGATACTTTGTACTCCATGTTTCAAAGGGATTGAAACCAACCTTACTTTAAAAGTCACCTCTGCTCTATCACAGTAAACTCAATTTAAGGGAAAGATGAAAAATGGACAAACATCACTGGAAAACTTGGTACAGGTAAAAGAGTTTGAAACCAGTGTGGAGTGTTATACAAAATACACTAAAAGGAAACTGAACGGAAAAAAATAAGAACAAAGGTCTTTTACAATTACCTACAGGTCAAATTCTACCATTCAGGCTAGGACAGAGCTGCCACCAACAGCACAGCTACATGTGGGGACATGGAAGCAGCACCTGTCCTGAACTGGTTTGTGATGTTCAATCTCCTGACACGACAGTGAAAACTCCTGATGCACAGGAATCTTGTTGAGATCCAGGATTTGTTTTCAGCTCCTTTTGTGAACACAAAACAATATTCAGTATCAGAAATAATAGCATTGTGAAATACGGACAGAAGTGTAAACACTTGTGTATGTAACACACCTGTGATGGAATATATTTGGAATTCATTTAGGATTGCATTTGCAGAACAAAAATCAGAATATTCTCCAGATGCTGAGACAAAAATACTTAAGCCTCTGCTTTTTTCTTCAGGTTTTCCAATGACAATTTGTTGTGACAGGTAGAAGAATTATAAAAGAAAGGCCTCATAAAATCAGGCCTGCTCTATTAAATTAATGGCTAGCCTGTCATCTCTTCTAAGTGTACTTAAGCAATTTGCAAGTTTCCATGTGAAAACACTCTTGGTATGAAAGGTTCCTTAACACAACCACCTGTTCTTGGGTTGAGAAATAAGTACATCTGTGTAAACAATAAGATCTATTCCATGAGAACCCATTAAAAAAATGCAAACAACCTGAATCTTAGCACATACACACAAATCACCTTCTGACCAAAAAATGAAGTAGTATGGAAACTACCAGCCAGTAGCTGTTGGACACGAGATCTGTGAAAACTGTATGAAGTAAGTGATGTGAATAAAGAAAGTGGAGTCCTGGCTAACTTATTACAATAACAATTTTAGAACAAAAATACCAAAACAGAAATAAAAAATAAAATCCCGAAGTTCCTAAGCCATCTGTATTAAAGGCAACTTTGTTTCTTCAACAGTTACCTTTGTTTCTCAAAATTAAATGGGATCAAAATTCTGTACTTTGATGTGAAGGAAAAAGACCCAACATCCTAACAAAATTCCAGTTCCTAAGAGCAGATCATAACCAATGTTATGTCAATTATGTTTTCTCAGCAAAGTACAAATAGTTTATGCCTCTATGCATATTTTTTAGTATTTTTCCCAACACAGTAGAGGAAGATTAAACCATAATCACGAAGTACTGGTCTCTGCATAAAGCAAACAAAAATGAATGCTGATTATTAAACCAAATGTCTCTTATGAAACCAGACCTCCACTGGCAGCATTCTCACTCCAAACAGTGGCAGATGCTAAATTTGTCAGCATCAAAAGACTGAAATCATTACTGATTATTTCAAAAGCTTTAATTTCTTTGCATCTGTATCTGATTTTAAACTCACATGTATATGAGACAGTCACATGAAATCCAGTACTAATACAGCTGCCTGCAAGGAGGAGTCCCAAGATGATCCACTGCGTCCCAGCTGAATCCTCCTTCATGAATGGGACAGTTTAAAAACTCTCAAGTGACAAATTGCTTTGTTGGTACAAGCAGAGAGGGGTACAAGGAAGCTGTTTTCCCATGGGAACACTGCTAAGCTTCAGGGTTTGATTTTTTTTTAAAATAACTAGTTATGAAACTTCACATTTTTTCAGGATCTTGGATGCAGAACATCTCAGAGCCAGCTGACACTGGACTGTTCCGAGGAGCAGTATATACAATTTTCCACTGTTTCAACAAGGTTTTTTTAAATCCCTTTCATTTTGCATGGTAAAATATATCTTACAAACTCACTATTTTCAAGTTCTGCAGTTTAAACACAAATGTTTTCAGATCTTCATTCATGTGGTTAAAGAAAGTCCTTCCTTACCTGGCATTACTTTCTGTGTCTTCAGACCTAACCTCAGATGCTTTCCATGTCTCCTAACCATGAAGCTGCATCTAGAACCAAACAGAAAAAGTTGTTTTTCCTTAACTGATCCTTCCTCTACAAACACATGCACAAAGAATGTATACATAGTACTTGTTTACAAGCATACAGTAAATATGACTACATATAATTAGTTATATGTAGTTAGATAACATGGACTTCCAATTCAAGATAGCATTACTAAGTTTTGCAATATGAAACCAAACTCTTATTCTCACATAACTTGAGGTAAAACAGCTTGTGAAATCCTATTTTTCCTATACAACCAATTATATAAAAATACCACTGTTTTAATCAGCTTTTCTCTAGTACACATGCACTGAAGTTTATTTCCTCACAGCATTTACAATTCCATGGAAACAAGTGGATTTTGTTACCACCTACTAGGAGGTTAATTAGTGAAGTAAAACTGTGACTGTATAAACTAAATATGCAATAGCAAATAGTTACAAAAAACCCAAGTCAAAAATTGCCAGAATTCTGAATGTGGGTTATTGCTGCTTAAAAAAGAAAAATAAAATTTTTGCTTTCATATCAAAGAAGTTCAGCTCAGAACATAATTATTTATACAAAAAAAGCATTTTATATTATTTATTATGATGAAAATTTATTGTACATTTTTTCAGTAGCATAACTATTTTTCAGATAAAATACTGTCTTCAAAAGGCACACCAGAGACTTCCGACCCTTCTTGCAAAGAAGGAAAGTGCTAATGCCTGGAAAATGTCAGGATCAATCCAGTGTTTTCCTTACAGGCCCTTAACTCATCAGTGAGGACCACATGTTAGGTAGGGACAACTCAACTCTGGTATGAGCCTGGAACTTTAAAATTATACTAGTCGCCCACAGGACAAGAATATATTTTGCCCCAGAGCTCAGCATTATCAAATTGAAGTAATTATGGAAAATAATCTTTTAGCAGCTGAAAACACTTAAAATTACACATGACACATTCATACTTCATTTACTTCTACGACATGATCACTGTCACCTGTTAGATTGATGTGGGATGTGCTGGCAGAAAAAGTAAGTTTCAGGGCAAATCCCAAATTACAAAACTTAGCCTATTCACTTACACTGTGTGTGACATTCCATTCCAATCAAAACCCCCTAAAAGCAAAGAAATACAAAAATGCCCAACAGGCTTGTGGTCTGCCTTCTCATTTTCTCACCTCCCTTTGAAAAGCAACTCTTGACCTTTTTAGTTAAGACTCAGCTTTCCTCAAGCTACAGCTTAAACCCAGTTGACACAATTACAGTTTATACATATGTTAAGCAGTTCTTGTATTTAATTCATTTTATCAGTAAAAAGAACATGCAGAGATAAAATCTTATCCATAGCCTTTCTTGGTTCATCAACTTCAGGATCAATTTTTATTAACTGCACAGCCAGAAATGACAATGCATGAGGAAAGCCTGCTCAAAGGCTTTACATGATCATTGCTGGGCCTCATGTCAACAAGCTTAGAAGACAGAAATCTGACTACAAGCACTGGTGTAAGGTGTAGATGATGACTCACTGATTATTCTTTTATTAGTTTACTGATTCTCATTTCAATTTCTGGATGTCCCACACTGGGATGGCACCACACAGGCCAGCAAAAGCCAGCCCATGCAGGGACTGTCATCGAATTACACAACTTGGAAGCACACCCTGCCACCCACCAGGATGATGTGGGTGGCAGCGCATTTCCTTGGAGCATATCCTTGGCACCCAGCATTGAATCCCTCCTTCTGCACAGTGCTGGGGACACGGCACCACCGTGACAGATTTCCCAGCACAGCCTCTGTGGGGAGGAGGGTTATTAACTGCAGATGTGACAATTGTCCTGAGGCTGGTGTGAAGCCTCCCTCTGCACTGCCAGTAAGTGCCACATTTCACCTCAGAGGCAGCGCAGTGGCTCCACACTCTCCCCACTAATTAACTGGTTATGACAACCAGCGCTATGGGCAGGTACTACTTCCTTACCTTTTTTCTCTTAACCATTCTGGTTTCTTGGACAAATTTTGTTATTCAGCGTTTTCAGGTTCAGTGTCACTAATTACACAGCCCAGAGACAGCCCAGGGATTCATATAAGTTATCTGAGAAATCTCAAGGCCTTTTACCCTAATCTTAAACCCTGAATCCTCCAGTATTATAACTGAATGCAACTGCCTTCATTACAGACAGGAACTGCCATAGGGAAAAAAGCAAAAAACTGGGTAGCCGGGTTTGACACAATAGAAAACCTCATTTTCTTCACTAGTTTTTAAAACAGTTTTGGTTTGAGAGGGATCATTTTAGGTGCTTCACTGCAAAGTGACAATAGAAGCCATTGCATAGGAGTATAACCAAATGGCCTCTTTTCATCTTGTTTCATGCTGTGTGGTTTTGTTCACAGAGTACATAGTACATACTCAATAAATACTAGATATTTTGGTTAGAGCTTTCCGATATATAAGCTTTCCAGGGTAAGAGCTATTTTCACAGAATCACAGAATGATCTAGGTTGGAAAAGACCTTTGAGATTATTACCTCCTACTTAACACCTCCTCATCTAAACTAAACCATGGCACTGAGTGCCACATTCATTCTGTTACTAAATACCTCCAGGGATGTGACTCCACCACCTCCCTGGGCAGACAGTTCCAGTGCCCAGTAATTCTTTCAGTGAAGTATTTTTTTCTGATGTCTAACGTAAACTTCCCTTGGAGCAGCTTAAGACTCTGTCCTCTCATTCTGTCAGTTGTTGCCTGGAGAAAGAGACCAACCCCCACCTGGCTACATGCACCTTTCAGGGAGTTGTAGAGAGTGATCAGGTCACCCCTGAGTCTCCTTTTCTCCAGGCTAAACACCCCCAGCTCCCTCAGCCGTTCCTCACAGGGTTTGTGTTCCCAGCCCCTCTCCAGCCTCGTTGCCTCCTCTGGACACGCTCAAGCATCTCAAGGTCCTTCCCAAACTGAGGGGCCAGAGCTGGACACAGCACTCCAG